>WEKX01000506.1:3089-69861 GCA_013390025.1 Pitta sordida
TGTGTGTGTATTCCATTCCGTTTTGATTGGCTCCTCCATCAGCAAGTGTCACAGACATGACCTCAAACAGAAGTGTACTAAGAATATTTGACCTCTATCATAAATCCCACAGTCTGGCAGAAGAAAGTCCTGTCACACCCTTATCCTTTCCTTCAAAAGAGAATGGCAAGATGTATGCCCAGAGGTAGGGCACTTTCCATTCTCATTTAGGGCCAAGAATTAAGAAAACTGCCATTCTTATTCAGTTGCTGCCTACAACGTTTTCCCCTCTGTTGCAAAAACAATTATCGCAAAGATGTTTAAATTCCACCTGGACACATAAAACCTTCTCCTACTTGAACCAACCTGCCACTTCAGTCCCCTGCCTTACATCAAACCAAGAGCAGTTCCTCTCACAGACGTGATTCTTCTCTAAGCTCCCTGGAAGCACCACATTAGCTTCATGTGCACACAAGTGTCCACTGCTCCTAATTGTCCTTTTTGTCCTGTCATTAGTT
Source organism: Pitta sordida (assembly GCA_013390025.1). Taxonomy (NCBI): domain Eukaryota; kingdom Metazoa; phylum Chordata; class Aves; order Passeriformes; family Pittidae; genus Pitta; species Pitta sordida. Next base: position 3,587 of record WEKX01000506.1, read on the forward strand.
AGCAGTAAATTCCAGAGGTGCAGTCAATCAATACAGAACGGTGCATAAGAGAAAACACATATTGTTTCCTGCATAGATGCACACTGGAAGGCTCTGTGAGCTTTGTAAAACCTATCTAGTCAGCAAACTGTTAAAACCAATTTATACACATGCACACACTCCCTCTCTAGGCAATAAGCCTATGGAGAATTTTAATTAAAGTCAAAGGAGCCTTTAAAAGTGGAGGGGGAGAAATCTAACACAGCGAGAAATAAATTAATAAAAACACGCTCTAAGTTGAAGCTCAAGGGGATCACTCTCAGTCATCATTTATTTAAAGGATGGGACATGTCAAAGATAGGAATGTCAAGTGGGAGATGCTGTGAAGCAGCAGAGGACAGAAAAGGGGCTGACGAACTGCATGCCACAGCTTCTGTAGCAGATCATTTTTTGTCACGTAGGTTATATTTGTGGCTGGCCACCTGCTGTTAGATATTCTCTAGCTCTCAAAGTTAGGCTTTAAAATATCCCTTCCACATTTGATTTGGAAGGACCTTTTAGCTCATCTAGACCATCCTTATCTGGTCAGCACCCGACTTTCATGGAAAACTATTCCATTGTCTCACTCTGAAGATATTTTTCTTGGAATTCAGCCAGCAGCTTCTTCTGTTGAATTTCAATCTATGTCTCACTTGCTTCTTCCCTTGGAGTTTCTATTTCTTTAAAATGACTTAATTTTTTTAATTAAGGTGTTTGGTTTTGCTTGGGCCATAGGCTACTCCAGGGGAACCAACTGACCCACTCAAATGAACCCTTACATGCAGGCAAACCACACATGTGTTCAATTCTCATCTTTTTATAGAGAAAGTTTCAAAGCTCAGATGAGATCTGGCACCCTGCTCTTCACCTGCCATTCTTACAGCCACTAAAGCATATCTTCCAGCCTTTTCCATAGCACAGGAAAGAGGATTTCTTCACTCAAGGCCATTTGCAAACAAGCAGTGCCACCTTTCTGGACTTTAACAACTCCCAGTATCAGCTGCAACTTCTCACTACCTCCACCTGTCTTATAGCAGCTCACTGGGGTGTAAGATGCTTGGGGGATCAGTGCCCTGAGTACTGTATTAAAGGGAATTTAATACTTCTGGTTGGTTCTGTCACAAACCTCCAAGCATCAGATGAAAATGCAAGTCATCATTCAGAAAAACTCCCATACATATCTGATCCTTCAAGTACAAGAATGATGTCAACTGCATATCTTGACATTGTTTATCCCATTTGGGGAGACTTGTGCTGTCTATTCTTTGCTACATAGATCCCTTGGTAGAGATAAAGACTTCATAGACTGATAAGATCCTGCATCAGTTTCCATGTAAAAACATGGAAATGCAACTCGTTTTCAATGTAAAAGAATATTCAAATTATTCAACGCAAGTATATTTGATAGTGAAGGTAAATTGAATTATGTTTTGTCCTTTCCCATAAAACAACCCAAAACATCCTTTACATGGAAAGAGGGTTAGAAAGGTTAAAGAAAATGAAGAAAGTCAAAGTCATTACATTCCAATCAAACTTGATAAATATGCAAATTACAGCAACTAAACAGTTGGCTTTGACAAATAGCTTCCACATAATGGATTTTTCATAGTAATGAGGCTACAATGCAATTGTTTTTTTAAAGCCTTACATTTCTCATTAATACAAAGTTTAAGTCAATGTGCACAATGGGGATATTTAACAAAAAAATTGAGAGGGGGAAAAAAATTTCAGACTGCAGTTGACATCACAGAGGGATGCCACAGCCTGAGTTGGTGTCATTGCTTCCATCAGCATTGACAGATTCTTGACTAGTTTTTAATTAAGTGGCTTGAATTTGAGGAACTATTCTATGCCAAAAGAAGCATAAAGCCCAGGACTTTGCCACTTGCAATTAATTTGTGATGTGTTTGTCCATCCAACACTATCAAAGGGGCCAGCTGCATATGCTACACAGACTCTACAAGACTACAAAAATGGCAGAACATACAAGACAATCACTTCAATGACCTATAAGTAATTTCCCTGGCCACCAGTAACTCTCTGCCTTGTTCAGTTCTTTGATGTTTCAGACCACATCAACCATCATGGCATCTGTGCATCCCACCACCTTTCTAATGTAGTTTAAGCACTAGACTACAGAAATTAAGATTTGTGCAGGGTGACCCTGGATCATAAGAATACTGCTTTCAGTGGTCTTATCACCGTCCTCAGAACAGCCTGTTAGTCAGCAAAGCATCTCTAAGCTTCTTGCTCTTGATTTCTGCTTCACTAGATGCAACGCATTTTGGAATGACTGAAGGGAAGCATCAAAGGTGTTTTGAGCCTGCAACAGCTTTTCAAAACAAAGGATCACTAAGATCAGTAAAAACATCTCCAGAAAGACAGAGGCCTCCTTGCCGTGCATCCAGCTTTAGCAGGAGCACAGTACACGGTTCTTGTTCCATCTAATGCAGACTGAACAGCCAACTTGTGAATTGCTGCTACCACAGAGCTTCACCATATTTGCATAATCACATTCCATAGCCTACAACTGAAATGGACTCCCCTAGTCTTTTGCAATAAAATTCTCTCGCTTACTACATCCACAGAAGCAGTACTATTTCCCCACCCCTCCTCCCATCCTGCTTTAGGTATATACTATATTAAAGGGGAAGTGGGGAAGATTAGTCCATTTCCCCATGTTCCCCAACTCCCTCATCCTTCACATCATCCCGCACTAAGCCAAGTTACCCTGGTGCCAACAGGGCTCAGTTTACACGTTCTGTATGATACAGAAGTTCCTCAACACATGAAGAATTTCAACATACATACCTATGTAATTTGATACAATTTTGGCTGCCCAGCCCTTCCTGTTTAAAGGAGGGCTGTATGCACAACACCTCACTATAAGGAATTTTGCCACCTGGCATTTGAATTTCAGAGTCAAACCTACATAACTGAGTTTATATATACTCCTAAATACTCTCAGTGCACCCAAGGGTCAGCCAATACGTGGTTGTGATAGATCAAAGACTCTACTGCTGATTTTAAGTTATTTAAAGTAAAAACAACCCTTCTCACCCCAATCTGTTGAAAGTACATAAGGGTGAGAAAGGGAAAACACAGCCAGGGGGAATGTCAGTGGGAAATAAGGACAGAGGAGGTAGAGGAGAGGACTGTTTATACATCTTCTAATAAGCCTATAAACCCTGGCTATATCTCTGCATGCATGCATTTATTTTGCTGATATAGGATGCATACTCCATGTAATGCTATTCTTGTGAGCCAGGAAAATCTGCATGTAATACAGCAGGAGAATACTAATGACCTTCAGCTGAGCTGGTATCCAACACTGCTTCCCTTTATCAAAGGTAGACTTCCAAGAAAACAGTCAACCTTGGGGTTCCTCATGGAGTTAAAAATCAGTGAACACAACATGACCACACACATCCCTGTTTGTGCTAAGTGTCCCCCAGTTGCACAGGAGTTGATAATTCTTCCCAAATATCCCTCAGGCTATAGCCAAGGTATTTTTCAAACAGCACTCTGTCAGTAAAGAGAAAAGCAATTTCAAGCCCATTCAAGTGATGAATCCTTGAAGCCAAGATGGGTTAACCACCTCACTCAACACAGGCTACTGAGTCATTGACATGACTGCCAGCAGAGCACCTGCACTCCATCCCCCCACACCTCCCTGCCCCCCCCAGCGTTGGGGGACAGTCCCTGCTTGGTCTGACCCAGATCTCTGGTGGAAGCCACGTTACCCAAACATACAGGTCCACAGCCAAAAACATTTAAGAGATGGAGCTATTTCAAATGAAAGAAAAATTAATAGAAAGACCCTAGATAAGTTGAAAAAGAGCAACTGATGTACTTAAGCCTGCTGTCCTTAGAAGTATGTGACAAAAGCTTGATTTGAATGAAAAGCTAAGTCAGTGCTTGCAATGACTCTCTTCTCAGTTTATGAACTGATTTAGAAAAAAACGAACAGATTACTCCTAATTTGCTTTATCTCTGCATTCCCAATCTATTGATTATAATAATTGTAGAAGCTATCTTCCCATTAGCCACAGTTAGTACTGTACAGAGCGCATTCAAAAGACAGAGTGGATTTAAGCAGTTTTGTTTCCAGAGTGTTGGTTTGAGGCAGTTCTGCACATTTCCAAGGCAGAGAAGGAAAAAGAAAGCTCCCATACCATCAAATTCAATCAGATTTTTCTCATCATTGCAAAATTTGAACTTTCAAACCAGACATGTCCACACTGATATTCAGGACTGAACCCTGGAGAGGCTTTTCAGAAGTTGTCAAGGCTGAGCCCAGACCACTGTCCTAGTTTTGAGAAAGCTTCTAAAATGATGGAAAACTTTCTGAAGGTCATTGTCCTCTATCAAACACATGATGTAGCATTGTCTGAATATGAGGATAGAGGTTCTTTTTGTGGCTCTTCCACTGGACTGATGAGTAACCTTTCAAAAGACATTCAGGAATAAATCCGCAAACAGATTTAGCCACTAAAGTAGCCTAAATCCCATTTAAGTCCATGGTTTAGATCTTAAAAACTACATTCAGCTGTCACCTAGTTCAGGAGATGTCAGTATCCATAGGTAACCAGAGTTCTGCCTTTGGCCAAGCCTCCCAGAAATCCAAATACCACTGCCTCTCCTGATAGCTTTAATGGGTGTTTCCAAATTGTACTTAATGGAAGACAACCTCAAAATCACAGAGGTAAAAAAACAGTAGCAACAGTCTCTGATTTTTCAATACTTACAGGCTAAGCAGTCTCATCTAGCGTAGAGAAAGCCCCCAGGCAAAAACCCTTCTCAGCCTGAATACATCTGAAACCACATTTGCACTTTCAAGTGTATCCTAAATATATCATATTGCGGATTTTTTTTTTATAAATTAGTAACCTGGTCTAGTGGAAGGTGTATCTGTCAACCCATGCTGGTCGTTAAGGTCTCTTCCAAGATAGACCATTCTCTGATGAAAGTTCACATTGGGACTGTATGTACATACATATGACACTACACTTTTGGACCTATTTTCACATATCAATTTATTTTCCTCCATACTAAAAGTACTATAAATAAGTATATATTGCCTCAAGATCCTTGAGTGGGAAAGAAATCCTTTACATCTGCTTGCATTTATGCATTACTAAAACCAAATTCTTCCATTCACTGTAAAACAATCTGGAAAGCTTTTCTGAAATCCACGCCTTGATCATGCACTATTTTATCTACAAAAATACAGGCCTCAGGTTGTTAGGGTTTGGGGGTTTTGTTGCTTGGATGAATACAAGACATCAGAAGATGGAGGAAAAAACAAAATCCTCTACAACAAAACACCAACAAACCTTTTTTTGGTATTTGGTTTTTAAAATATTCCTTTCCTACTGATTTAGCCATGGGTCACATCTGTAAGTGGCCTTTCATGGCAGTGTATATCCAGGATTATACCAACCTAAGTCACTAGATAGATTTTAGTTTTATTTTTAATATGCCATTCAATCATTTTTGATAGAAAACAGAACCTGAGCTGCATATAAATGGGTCACAGTACCTCATGTTTACTGTTAAACATGAATTAAATCTGAGTAGCTTGGCATATCTCTATAATAAAAAGGCACCATTAATAAGATTTCATTAAATGGAGAGCTAATGTGTAACAGCCTTATATCAGATACGTGAAAACAGAATTTCAAACAAGGTTGGGAGAAGTATTATCAAGGACCTAAGTAGAAAATCTGTCTCTCTCAATGCTGGAGGAATTTATATTTGAAGAGTGTTCTTTCCTATTGAGATCTTCATTGACTTGTACAAAAATACCGCTTTTAATCTCAAATCCCCACTGGCATTTTCATATAAGCACTGAAAATGCTATTGGGCTTTAGAGATTTAATTTAATGAAGGAAAAGTATTTCTATTAAAGTGTGTAATTTTTTTTATTTTATTTTTTTTTAAACACAACATCTTCTGAGGAACCAGGGAAACGGGATTATTTTAAGCTCCAACAAACTGACTAACCTGTGCCCTTGTAGAACGCCTGCTTCACAAAGGAGGCTTAACAGCTGTGGCAAAGCCTGTAGGTGCACTTGAAAAGGGAACCTGGTGTCCCAAGTCACATACACACTGAGAATGCCAAGCCCGGAGAAGGCAGCAGAAAGAAGAGGAAAAGAAACGTCCCCATGCAGTCAGGTTGTTTGTGCTAAACTGCTGCATCATTAAGCTCCATTCTGAAATGTCAAAGATGGGAAAAACTCACCAAATAGCTACTAAATCTTCTGCATTAATAGACTGATCCTCTCATCTATTCACGTCAAAAAGTATTAGGTCTGGCTGGGTAGGTAACAAATTCACTGTTGGGGTAAATGAAAGCCACTCCATCAATTTGGGCAGAATTGCACCCGTTGGCTGCTGTGATGAGATAGACCGAATTGTGCGATTTAAGATTCCCTTCACACTAATTCTCACAGTACTGCTTTTGCGAGGCTGAAAACCTTTGTTTTATCTGTGGATCACCCATGTCTTGACTGTATGAATATTCATTACAAATATAAATTCCTTTTCCTATGGAGAAGGCAAGTGCACTTGACACCAGGAGGCCTCTCAACAGGACACTGCCAGGGCTGACAAGCTCAACAGCAGTGGTCCTATTTGTGTGCAGAGCTTACACAAAGTTAAATTTCCTCAACTGAAAAAAAAACAACACCCAAGAAAAAGGCCTTTTTAACTTAGGAACCAAACAGATCACAGAGTTATAGCAATGCAAACCTTTTAAGTTATTTGCTACAACACCACCTGGGCCAAGGAATTATATTAAATACTGTGACAGCAGAACAGAGGAAACACAGATATAAATACCTGGCTTCTCATGAGATCCGTTACTTATCTAATATTTGGACAGCTAACTCTAGAGCAGTTGTTTATGTAAGGAAGTGTAGATAACAGAGTACCCAGACACCATTACAGACAAGACAAAGGGTCGCCACCTGTTTCTGAAGTGAGACAGTTTCAGCAAAAAGTGAGATAGAGGCCAAAGGACTGTGACAAAACACCAGTTCCTCAGCTGATGGACCTGGTGTGGCTTTCAACAGACCTTCAGTCCCAGGGCTTCAATGCCCAAACAATAGCCTGCTTCATTCTTTCAGTTCCCTTTCCCAGCTTCAGCTGCCCATCCTGTCTATTCAACATTCTCAGACCTTTCAGGTAAGCAGGTCCCCTCCCCAGGCATGAAACTGTGGACAAAAAGGATAATTCTACCATTGACCTCAATAGATCCATGATTCCCGTGTGCTTATTGACCAGCCGGTACGGTAGAGCATCCTACCACTTGGAGTTTGTGACTAACAAGGCAACCCCAAACTGCAGCTGGGGTTTCACATAGCTGACTGCTGCATCATGCGATTGGTGCCAAAGAAACCGGTGCTTTATTTCAGAAGATTAAAACTATTTTACTTCAATTGTCTTGATTTGGTTTTTTTGTGGTGGGTAAGGCAGGTATGAGGGACCACGTTCTGATTTTGTTTATTACTCTTGAAATACGTAATCCTATACATGTGCACAACTCAAGTGGAAAGATAGACATCATTCCAATGGTTACATTAACCAGCATCCAGAAGTTCCTATTTTCACTCAACTGTCTCCCAAAAGTATTCAAATACATTTTGTAGTCACAAAATGACTCTTGGGTTTGCATGGAAGCAATCAATATTATTAAAGCATTTTTACAGAGGCTGTTTTGTTTCTTTACTGAAGGAAGACGAGATGCACCCTGCATAAAGTCACAAATCTTCCTCCAACACTGTCACAAAACTGGCAGAATAGTTCAATTCTTCCACAATCTAAGCATAAACAGAAGAATAAAAACCTGATGTGATGGCACATGATCTGGATAAGACAAAGGTCCATCCAGTAATAGTCTCTATTGAACACCCATGAAATAAGAAAAGCACATTGTACCCACAAACAGATCCTTCCCCAGCCAATTCTCTCCCAGGTTCTGACAAACAGACTTATTATTGTTTGTTTTAGAAAGGCCATACATTTTTGTATCAGCAGCAGGACTTCCTGTCTCCCTAAATCAGTTAACCCAACTTTTGATTCAGGACCATTCTGAAAAACATTTAAATGTACAACAGTCATGAATAGCCTCAAACTTCAGCTACAGGTGAAAGCTTTACCAGCCACCTCTGTCACCACAGAAAACCAAAAAAAAAATACCCAGAACCGTTGATGAAAAAACCACTGGGTCAGGGCCACGAGGGACCACCCTGCAGCCAGCACAAATCATTACCGCTCCACTGGAGACAGTGGAACTATGACTACTTGCCTTGGCTAAGGGATGGCCCCGAGTCACTGTCTCATCTCTAATGGCACTGCCAGGGGACAAGGTGGGTGGAAGGGAGAAAATAGGCAGGGAGGGAGGTTGATGTAGAGCAGCAGACAAGAAAAGAAGTTGGCAGTGGTAATAGAAATCTGTCCTCTTCCACTGAATTCTTATGCAAAGCTCAGATCTGAAGGTTACCTGCTTCCCCAGTGACTTGAAATGGAATTTTTATAAAGTAATCTCTTCAATCTCTCTCTTCCTCTACTTATAGAGCATAAAAGTAGCCATAAAATGCCACCATTTTTTAGCAAATCTAATCTGTCCCCTCCCAGTAATTCCAGGCCACACAATGATTATCTCATTTTCTCCTTGACAAATGTGGAATTATTGGCTGGTGATTGCAAAAAAACCTGCATGTTTCTACATCAGATACATAACAGTAAAGACAATAAAAAATATGAAACACTGAGCATAGGCAATAGGAGGCTGATGTCTCTGACTGGTGACCTGTTCTGCAGAGTTAGTGACACAGAGCAGTCTGTCATTGTCTTTACACTGCTTGTGGTTCTTCCACTCCTCTTTTTCACTTCAGTTTCAGACAAGGAAAGAGGAAGTAAAGGACAAAATGAGAAAAGAAAACTATTTACTTCTGCATGAAGGGTAAAAAAAGTATCAAGCTCTTAAAAGGAAAGCGGGGAAGTAGTTTGTTTTGGACAACTTCGTTTGAAGCAATGCAAGATCTCTCTAAAGAGACAAGGTCAAAGGCTTCTGGGAAGGAGGCTTCACTCAATTGTCTACAGATGGAGAGAGGGTTTAATTGAAGCTTAACAAATGCAGAATCCAAACAGCAAAGAGGAGAGACAAATTAAGCATCTAGTCCAGACTCCTAATTATTAAGGACTGGGAGAGAAAGAACCAGTCCTTGGAAAATCCAAAGCATCACTAAATTCAGCAAGAAATAACAAGCAGCCAGAATGGAGCAGTGACAGCCTCAGTAGGGATGCTACTTCTGCAGCAGACATGAACTGCAGGAGTGCCAGCACAGTGACACTCAACTTGAGTGGTGACAGCCTGATGTGACCACTGGAAAGCACAACACAACTCTGTCCCTGAAGAAAAGCAAAGTTTCACTGCATGACTGAGCAACCTACAGTAATATCTGGGTCAAGCACAGTGACTTGGATCCTAAACTCAAAGGAGAACTACCCACTCCCATTCAAGGCAAAAACCTTGAATCCCTTCAGTGTGCTGACAATGGCAAGGTTGGTACATCAGTCCCAGCACTCAGACAGCACAGAGTCAAGCTGATGTGAGGGCCCCTTTGCCAACATTAGCAACAAATGTTACATGGAAAAAAGGTCATTTATAGCCTCAGGCAGAAGAATGGAGAGTTCCTCCAGCTCCCTGGAAAAGCACAGGAGAGCAAAGTCTGACAAAAGAAGTACTGTGGGTACAGGAAACATTAGGAAGGAACACATCCAAGCAGATACTAAAAAACCCTCCATCCTTTTCAAATCCACTGGATTTAGATGATAAAGGAGGAGCCAGGCACCTAACCGCCTTCCTGTGCCTTAGCTTTCAACCAGGATTCATCCTACCTGGCTTGAAGTATTTAAGTAATGAGCAAACCACCTCCACAGAGAAAAGTAAGTGTTGGTGGTATCAGGCACCCTTTGCAGCTTCCAGTCTCCTTGAACTGGCCACAAAGGGAACGTGGAGCCTCCAACCCGAGTAGTTCGGATAAATGCTCATATTTAGTTATGGTTAATCCATAGTTTGGTCTCTCTCCATTTCTCCTTTTATGAAATGAAGCTCAGCCCTTCCCAATGCTAATGTATCCATACTTAGCACAAGCAATTTTGAATGTGAAAGCTTCATCCTGCTTCTGCTTCACATAGTTTTACAGCTGAGGGATTCAGAGACAGTTCTGTTAGGTGTAAACAGTGTAAGTTTTATTCCATGACTACCTAATCTAAGCCAGGTCCTGGGAATACACCATGCTGGGAGAAAAGGCAGCATGGACTGCATCTTTGTGTATGGAGAGCAAAGAAATGAAGGGAAATTAGCAAAGTCCTGCTTAGGTCCAGTAGCTGCCTTAAAGAACCCCCATCATAGCCACTACATTTTATTCCTACATTTTCATTTTCCAGAGTCATGAAACACACTCCAAAGACATATTTGCATTGCCAAGGTGTTACCAAAGTGAAGTGAAAGAGCTTAAAGCCTCTTTTATAGACAATGCATCTATTCATGGTAGATAAAGGGATTAAAGATCCTACTAAAATCCATTAGAATCAGGAGTAATACTGTCACATATAGTTTTATTTTGCACTTTTATTATACCTTTCCTCCCAGGATCTTAGAGCACTTGTCAAATGAGAAATTAGGCTCTGCTACTTCAGCAGCATAAAATAAAACTCTGCTTTCAGATAGAGAGGAGAGCTACAGTGACAGTTGAAGGTCACACAGGAACAGAGCCTGGATACTCTGGCTTGTGGGTTTCTGCTCTAAAGCCCATTCCCTTTTCCAATTAGAAGGATGACAGTGCCACATACACACAGTACTTAGGGTAAACATTTGTCTGAGTTCTTCATCTCCTCCTACCATTATCTGCACCATTTTTATTTGAATGCCTCATCTTTTTTTTTTTCCTGAGTTTTCTGCAAAATTCAAATGAACCGTGAACAAGAGAATGAGAGGTTTATTGAGCCATAGCAGGCCAACACTACCCATGATGCTGCATGCTTCGAATACTCAAGTGGCCCACAGGCTGTAACATTCAATTAATGAATACTGGAGATTTGGGACGGGGGTGGAGGGAGGGGGGGGAAAAAAATTACAGAAGATGTTGGTTTTGCCATTGCATTATCCTGGGTGTCTCAGTCTGATGAAGGTTAATGAGGAGAGTTCAAATGTTAAGACATAATTAAATAGCAATAATTAAAGATGCTGACACTACTAGAAGCAGCAAATGGAAATAAAGTAAGACAGTTTCGCTTTAAAAGAAAGTAGAAAGTTACTGCTTAAACACAACTCTAACAGGTTTGTGAAATGATTTTCTGCGTTCCAAAACATGAGGCAAGCACTCATTAATTGGTATCATTACACATTTAATGCTGCTTGCCTTGCTCCCTGCTCCCATTTGCCTGGTTTTGGATGGGATCCTCAGCACAAATGAAGCCCATTTGGCAAGGCTGCCCCCTGCTCAGACAGACATGAGGTCGTCCTGTCCAGCACAGCACTGAGAGGAGTTTGTATGCTCCTCAGATGAGCACGTTAGGAAAACTGACAGAAAAAAAGCAATGTAAGACAGGCAACACTCTGAACCACAATATTCTAGATGCAGCCAGTGCAGGGCATAAAACTAAGTCAATGTTTGAAAAACTGGATTATTCAGGTCCTGAAAGCTCTGGATCATTGGGTTCATTGGATATCCTTGCTCTAGACTGGCTGGTTCACACAGCATGAAGCAGAAAGGAGATTAAGGAAAAGAAGAAGCAACTTTAATTTATTTTGCTAATTAATTTGCAGCTGCTAGTTAACATGCATCTTTTGTTAATGACATCAAAACTTCCCACTGTTCAGAAAATTTCACTGATTTACTGAACACTTAAGAATCACTCAGCACTGTCAACACGGCAAGCACTGCCATGGTAAACACCAGTTTGCCTGCTGTTGGAATCCAACTCTGCATTAATGGACAGGAGGGAGACAAGAGCATCTCTTCTTGTTGAATCAAGTTGTTTAGATACATACAGAGAAAGGAAAGGAGAATGTGCTTTTAAAAATTCAGTGTAAGCCAGCCTCCCTCAGAAAGTGTCTTTTTCTAAAACAGATGGATTCTGACATTTCACCTTTCTCCTGACCAATGTCTCCTGCAGTACTGATAAAGCATCAATCACTGCAAACACCTGAGCAGCAGTGTGCCTCTCTTTGTAAACCTGCCAGCAGACAGTCAAGGCAAAACTTGCAGCATTTTTACTGATGCTGCAAAATTCAGTATCAGCAGACAGGTAGCAAGTTTGCTTTTATCTCAAAGTCAGACTAGTACTTGAAGATAGGTCTCAATGGCTGAAAATCCAGTGCATCAATCCACTCAACTCCCATGAACACTTCCTTGGGTCATTGTCTTACTCAGACTAAAATTCTTAGGGAAGATAAGAAGGGTATAGTAATAAGTTACTGTACATCAGCAAAAGACAAGTTTTATCAGGCTGGGAAAACTGATGGAGAAACAGTTGTAAGGAATTTATGTAGTTTTACATAAATATATTTATAATTCTGCTTTTGTGTGCTACCTTTTGTTCACCCCTCACACTGCATAGTCTGAGAGAAGAGTTGTCCTATTGTCTTTTATCCATGGCTAGGCACTTCTGTATTGCTTCAGCCTAATGAAACATAATTTTATCCTAATCTCCTCTCTAAGGCTTATCATCAATTGTCAATTATCCACAGCACTGGGATGAGAAGAGGAAATAAAGTTGGCACAGCAAAAGAAATTGATAAGGTGAAATACATTTAAATTGGACAAAGCAGTCACTGTATTTAAGAAATATATTTTTGAAGGTGAAGTTAAGTAGAATGAGATCATCAATACAGAAAGGTTTTTGGAAAGATTAACATCATTTCCAAATCACATGGATAATTGGCTAGTGAACAATCAAAATACTTGACTATACTGTAGTTTCTTTTTCTTAGAGTGCATTAAAATTCACCATTTCATGTCACACTGTGATTTATACTACTTTTATATAGTCTGTTTCACAGGAAAGTTTTAGCCTTCAAATCATATAGGTCATCTAGGAACTCAATTTTTTTCACCCAATGAAAACCCTCCATACGATGTTTTTTCCTGGCATTCATAATGAAATGATGTCCCAGTCGAACGAGATGGTGGAGAAATGGGACATTTTCAGGCAGCATATTCAAATTTATACACAGAAAAAAATTAAGTTACTATTGAGTCATCAGTTTCACTATGTTGAGTTATCATTAATATGGAGGCTATTCTCAATTTTTCTCTCTATCAACAGTAAAAGTTGATTTCTAAAGCTGAGACATATTCTGCAGTGAAGTCAGGAAGACAGCGACAGAGTTTTGCCCATTTACATCACACAGGGCAGTAATCCATGATGTAGTACCTTCTGAAGTATCCAGTCCTCCTTTCACATTTAATTGTTAACTCCATACTGGGAATCAAGTTTGTCTGAAGAAAACTTTCCATAATAGGAAGAAAACACTACTAAACATCCATTTGATTTCCGTTTTACGTGGGGTTCCCTGCCTCCCATCTGTGTTGATGTACTCAATATCCTCTGGAAATAGCACGATATTAATACAATATTCCAATGAGTCACTTATCTCCACCTAATAGTCCACTCTCTTCCTGCATTCCCTTAAGCATGAAGGCAAATTATATATGGTTTTTAAATTCATTCTTCTGGTAATAAAGAAGCTTATCTTATCAGCTACTGCATGCATTAAAGCATTGTCCCCTGGAGGTATAATTTTCCACCATACTTATTTTAGCATCTATTCGACCAAACTGTATTTACAAACACTCCTGTGTACTATTATCTGACCCTTGGCCTTGAGGTAAGAATGCTGATCCCCAGCTTTATCTGGCAATTCTTTTCCTGCAGTGGCCTCCAAAAGTAAATGAAGATTAGTTTGCTTTCAGGGTTTATTGATTAAGCAGCGTAAGGGATGGTTGTTCTGAACTAACTTAGGTTATAATCACTTAAGTCTCAGGAGCCAGAACAGTCATTTTCTTGCAAAGATAACCGAAACTACATAACATATGCAAGATAAACACACAGGGGTTTTAGGGGTATCTGGTGCTTTGTGTCGTAAAGAAACACACAGAGAAGGATGTTTTCCCCCTCCTTTACAAACCCTCTCAACACTTTCCCTTAAGCCCAGGAAAGGCAATGGGGGTGATCACAATCTCCAAGATGCTACTGTGTGGTCACATATTTTCTTCTCACACAGTGCTTTTCATCAAGGATCTCAAATTACTTTTCGAACGCTGATTAATCCCTACCTGTGAGATAAGCGTTCTCATACACACGGGAGGACGCAGTGTTCAACAGCTTATCCAAGGACACAAAGATCATGAGCCGTGGAGCTGGTAACCAAACCCAGCCTTGGCAGGGGAGGTGATCTCCAGAGTACACCTCCAACCTACGATATTCTCTGTGTAATGCTGCACAAGCACGTCACACCTCACTTAAAAATAGTTTCATAAACATCTTCACACAGTTATTAAAGAAAATCATCATGAGTTTCAAAATAAAATTCATACATCCTACAGGAGCAGCATGGGAAAGAAGATGGCCTTAGGCTGGAAAGACATTATGTTGGAGGAGGCTGGAAGGAGTAGGCCTGACAAGAATTTCAGGCTTAAATTGGTTCTTGCCGAAGACAACAACAGATCATCTATCACCTCCCAATAGAGTTAAACCCCAGCTATAACGCCAGGCCCCCGGGAACAAGCATAAATAACAGGATTTCCACTGAAGAGCAAGACACTGAAGAGCACTACTTGCTATTAACTTCTCAGTAGCGAAAGGACTGCAGTGGAAACATTAACTTAGTGTTTGTGTACTGTAGTCTGAAATTCTGCACTGCTGAGGCAAAACAGCTAAGCCTAGTGCTAGCAAAAAAGCACAGAATTGTCACTTAAATATTGAGCACAGACTTAACATGCAAGAACAATTTATTAAGTTAATTCTCATAAACTAAACAGGTTTACAAGGTAGCTGGCAGGTATTGGCAGAAATATGACAGATATGCAAAAGTGTTTAGTATTTTTGTAGAAGGTGAAGACAATTCAATTACTTAATAAAGTGCTGTTTAAACTATAGAATTGAACAGGAATAAATCAGATTTTACAGAAGATATACAGAGGAGTAACATTTTAAGTGTGCACAGAAATACAAGCTGAAGAAAATATAGAAAATATTAGATGAATGACAGATAAGTTGCCATGATTTGAACATAGCTTTGTTTAATAAACAAATTCTTTATTAAAGTCTTGAAATTCCTGCATTATGCAGCTCTTGAACAGCATCTCTGCTACACGCAACAGTTTTGTCATCCTGTATCCACAAAACACCCTCTTTGAGCAGAAACCCAACCCACACACCGATTCCTGTCCTGCCCTCTTTGTCAATGCATTGGTTATGCCACTCTATTTTCCTGCCTTAAATTCATACATTACTATAAACATGGTTATTGGATTCTACACTTCAGCACAAAGAGTCAGCTCCAGGTATTTCTTTCAGACATTGTCTGGCTTACTGACTGCCCACCACAGAAATACTAAGTCTGACTCTGAGTGAAGGGATAATATGCCTGTGTTACTCTCTGTTCACTACATAAATCTGCTTTCCATTTACTCCTTTGATCACATAAGAGCAAAAAAATTTGAATTCATGATATTAATTGGTTTTTCTTCCTACATCCTTTAAGGAACTAACATTGTATGTCTTAAACAAAATCATCAGAAAAACAGTAACTGAATTTTGACCCTCAGACTCAGAACTGAACTGCTCTGGCTAACCACTGTATCTAACAAGATGCACATCAGTCAAAGAGTTCCTTTTATATGTTGACATTCCTCAGACTGCAAAGCAATGTGTAGATCACAATCATCATTATACTAATATCTAAAAATCTTAAGCTGGTATTGTGAAACAAACTTTGAGAAAAGATGCAATCAATAACTATTTCAAAAGCAATGCGTGGGAACCAGCACAAGAAAGGGATTTGAACTAGAATTTGTTGCGCAGAAACAGGTGCTGAAATGTCTACCCTTCACAGAACAGTAACAGGGGAGAAAAAACTATCTGTATGTATTACAATGAATTTTGCCTTTTCACTTGAATTTGGAGAAGGTTATTTGCTGAAATATCTTTTTAGCCAATCAAACCCCTAGGAAATAGTAGAAAATGTAAACTTAGGCGTAGTTTCTCAGGGTGTTCCATTGAATTAAGAGTAGACAACTGATTTTCCTGGGCTCAGAAGCTGATCCTATGTAGGATTTAAGGCAATTAAGTTTAACCCATTTCCTTCAGTGTCTCTCTTGTCTTACAAACATATATATTTCTATACAAATATGTATGCATACACACATACACAGAGGGCACAATTTAAGTTGATTGAAAAAGAACCTGCACCAAAAGTCTATGTTGTAAGACTCCTAAATCACGGATATTCAATAAGAGGTGCAAGAGATATTGAAGGAAGACTGTGTAAGCAGAGTTGCTCAACATTTCCCTAATGTCTAAATTTGGAAGGAACAGTAAAAACCACTCACACTTGCTTCTCTCACATGACTCAGCCAAACATCCAGAGAGACACAAGTTATTTCAAACAGCCCAATTATATACTTGAACACGATTATATGGCTACTCCTATTCAGTAGAACTTGTGTCCACTCGATTTTCCAAAAATGAGAACACACAAACAGGAGACTCGCACTTGCCCTTTGTCTTTGGAGATGAAATGGAAGAGTAGGAGGCTCAAATGCACCACTTGGTTGACAGTCTGCACTACGGTCTGATCTGAATTTCAGTGGCTGGGGTATAAAGTCAAATTCCCTTGTGTCAGCAGAAATGAACTGAGCATTCAAGAATCAAAAGCTCAACACACAATCAAATTGCCCAATCTTGAAAAGCTGCTCACCTGGGACAATCCCTGCAGTTCAATATATATGCTCACCTTGTGAAACAAGTTATCTGTGCTTAAATGTCAGTAAAAGGTGTTTGGACAGGATGATGTTACTGCTTCTGACCAGAAGGGCATGAGAAGTGCCCAGAGGCAGCCAGGGTGGCTCAGCTGACACCAGGTAACTGGATGAGCAGCTGTAACTTAGTCAGCTCTCATAAATGTGTACACTTTGCCAGTGCTACGTGTGTGTGAGCATACACAGCATGTATATTTTATCACACAAGGCAACATTTTAAGGAATTACCCTCAAAAATCCTCACCACACATTTGGGTAAATAGTTGAGGTGAAGAAGGCACCAAAGACTTGTTGTACTCCAATGATTTTAGCAAGCCAGGTCTGCTCACCCTTCAGTAGTTCTGGTTCAAGGTCTCAATGTTGATTTCTTACACACGAATATTCTTAATTGGCAGAAAACAAATAAACAGCTTCACCCTTAAGCAAAATACTTAACTGCTGGAAAGATACTTAACTTTCCCTTTGTTCTTAGCCTGGGAGGAGGGGAAAAGAGCTGAAATTTCCTGGTCCAAGTTACTCTCATCATGCTGCATCTGAGCTGGCTAAATCAGTCACGCTGCATTACGCTCCATGGCTGATTTAGCCTCCTATGATGAGTCACTGCAGTCAAGCGTCAGCAAAGAGATGTTCTACTTCAGGGAAAAAAAAATAAATCAGGGCAGGTGTTGTGTGGCTAATTTTGCCTTTAAAATGGATTTTATTTTTTTATTAATTTTTAAGTGTGGTAGGAGTTGATTTGATCAGCTTTGACTGTTCAGAAAAACAGTGTGATCTTTGTTCGTATTACTGTGTGTCTGGAGGCCCCCAGTGCGGATGGGACACTGTCACACCAAGCACTGCACATTTGTGTGGGAAAAGGGAGTGACAGCATTCCCTGCCATCTCAACACACCAGGATAAGCAGGGGAGGGAAAGAGCTCAGGGCAGTAGGAGTCTGCCTCAGGGTACCCAGACTGTA
Source organism: Pitta sordida (assembly GCA_013390025.1). NCBI lineage: Eukaryota > Metazoa > Chordata > Aves > Passeriformes > Pittidae > Pitta > Pitta sordida. The sequence goes on from WEKX01000506.1 coordinate 21,619, forward strand.
ACAGTTCCCAAAAACACCAAAAAATCTTGAAAAATTAGTTTTAGTTTTCCACGTGTTTTCAAAGCCACAAGGATGAAGGTGGACTGGAAAAGATACAGGCTCAGATGAAAAGTGTTAGTGACCTTGACATTTCACCCTTCTCCATTGTCCACCAACATGAGGACTTCAGCATGAGTTCCCCAAATCTTCCTGTCCCAATAAAAATTAGTGCCCAGCCTTCTTGTTTTACATGTCTACATGCTGTGAAAAAGTAGATTAAGAACAAACAACTCACTTCATGCTTTAGTGGAACATGGAGCACACCAGGCTGGCAAAAGACGTTTTTATTGGCACTTAAAATAATGTTTTGTTTTGTACTTCTACAGAGTCCAGAGACTATTTTTCAGTGCTCAAATTATTGCACTATAATCCTGGAAAACTATATAAATCATCCTCCCAAGATAGACCTCTTCCTCTTTTTTTCTTTCCTTCATTTCCTATTTCCTCTCATTTGCTTTAGAGGCCTGGGTAGATTTAGATTAATCTTAGGTCTGAAATGTTACAATGAAGGTTTGTAGTAATGCCTCATCTAGCTACTGCATCCTACTGTAATTCAAGCACGTTGTTAATAAAAATAATCTTCTGGGAAAAATATAGTGGAGAAAGGATTTTTATTTTCTCCATGACTGTCAGCACATTTTCATTCAAAAGAAAACTAAAACAGAGTTTCCAAAAAGATACTGCAGGAGGAATCTTTAATGGAAACGTCCCTAGGTAGCTGATCATTCCAATTCACTAGAGATGCACTTTGTTTTCAGTCTAAAATAAAACAAGTGGGAAAAGTGCAAAACCAAAATAATATTAACTGCATTCCACATATTTCTTTTGTTCATTGTTACTTCAAAGCTTCTAGCTTAAGAAGCCAAAGATCAGACTTTTTCACATATTGCAGAACGTATTCAAGTGCCACTTAATCACTTGCCGACAGCTAAATGAGTGCTCCAAAAAGACCCAGCCCTGTCCTCTTCACATGAGCATAATGTATCAGAACCCAGGTGCACCACTTCTGTAAAGCAGAGTTTGCACAAATTTTCCCCACTGTTAAGCCTCTTTTAAGCAACCTTCTAAAACAAGCATATTCTAATTGAACTGCTCATAACACTCGGCAGCATCTTTTGCTACAGAAAACTTAAAGTGCATTTTCCATTTCTAAAAAGGCATCAAGGAAAAATAATTAAAAAAGACAGTTCATCCAAGGCCATAAGAGATCACAGATTTCCTACAGAATTAATATGCGTGATGTAGATCAAACAAGTATTTATTTACAGGGTACATTAATAGAGGAAAGGAAAGGAATTTTCCTTGCTTCACTACACACACTGACATGAACAAGTAATCATTCAAATGCTTTTAAGAGACGCAGTCTTGCTTGTACAACTCTGGAGTCACAGAGAAATGAATGTAGATTACAGCAGCAATAGAGAAGCTATAAATACACATACCCTGCCAGTCACATCTGGAGGGTTTTTTTAATATAAGATCATGGTATTGATAAATTTCTTCTTGTAGATTATTTAAACAGTTCTTTAGGATGTCAAGATTAAAAATAGTATTTTAAACAGCAGGCAAAGATATGATTCCTTGACTTCCTTTACTACACTTTCAAGACATGCATTTTACCCCTCAGAAAAAAACCCCTGCTTAAATATGGAATATTCCAGCCATCAATCAAAGATAAGGTCTTTAAACAAATAGGAAGCTTAAAATAACTGGTATTATGTGGGAAAATAAAATAACACACCAATTAATTCAAACAAGTGTTGTGCTGGAAAGGAGTAATTTTAACACCATTTGAATTTCAAAGTAAAGGTAGTCTTCCCAAGTTTCATATCTGTTGTTCATTACCATGTTATCTGCATTTTCTATTTGAGTGGTTTACAAGGGGAAGGGGGTGTAGGGTTAAAAATAAAGGCATATTTTAGTTGACTTGCTCTCAGAGATACAAAAAATCCTCCTTTATCTTTTCATAGCTTCATCTAGCTCAAAATGGGAAAGACTTCTAGAGGTCTTAAACTGTAAAACGGTGACATTTTCTGCCTAGTTCAAATGATTATTCTTCTATCTTCCTTTAAATTCATCAGTTCCTGACATTTTCTGCCCTCTTTACCACCTCCAAGAAACACCAGAACAAAAGGACACATAGAAATCCACTCTCCCAGCAAAGATATTTCTTCAGAACAGAACAAAAATCATGCAAGATAGCATTATTGGAGGAATTTTTACATGTTCTGCTCCATCTGGTAGAGGAACCACAAAAGAATTCAGATAGGTAAAGACCATTGGCCTTTCTCTAGTTCAACCCACTACTCTAGGAGGCCTAACTTCAAGACTGGATTTAGTTAAATCAAGGTGGTTAATTTCAAGGTAATTTTAGGTCCCAAATCAAGTGATTAAGCTCAGAAAGGAATATTTCACATTGCAGAAAGTTGTTTTTGCAGTCCTTCTCTTACATTTTCAAAGAAACTTCTCTCACATTTTCAAACAAACACACCAATGCAGCATTTGGAGACTACCACCACTGACACAGCTGAATACTCAGGCCTCCGTGATCCTGTTGATCTCATTGCAAAGAAAAATCACTTGAATACTTCTAAGTATTTCTGTGTTCCTCTGGAACAGGGCATCATTTTGTTCTATAACTTCTGATTTTTATATATCTTCCCCTGTCACCCAAATCGCAAGTGAAGGATTGGCAAAGTTCTATTTTTTGATGATTAGATTGTACTCAGCACAAAGATTAAGTTTCAGAGGTGGCAAAATCAGCTAAAATCCTGACTTCCTCGGTAAACTGAAGAATTCCACATCACCCTGCAATCTGACTTACAGTTTGGTCCTGTGAGTAATAAAGTAAACAAGAACATAGTCCAAGCAGGCATAAATATATTTGGCCCAATACATATTTAACACAAGCAGTAGCCTGTGCAGCACTCTGCAACCCAGGACCTTTCAGACTAAGCAAAGCAAGAGATATTTCTTGTATGGTCATAAACTTTAACACAGCTCTAGCAAATGCAACTTTTTTTAAAATGTAACACCCTAAGACCATCCAGAGCAGTACATAACACAACTCATCTTCAGTAGGAGACAAGCATCATTTTTCATGGGGGAAACCAACTACATCCCTAAAGAACAGGAAAAGAGAGTGATAGATCACTTAATCTTTCAAGAGATGGAGGCAGATCTATGTGAAAGCTAGCATGGAAAAAAAAGTGTGACAACGAGAGCTGGTGATCAAAACAGATGTTACAAGCTGAACACTCGAACATGCCTGGGTTCAATTCCCACCAGGGAGACAGTGTTAAGAGTTGGACTCGATGATCCTTGTGGGTTCCTTCCAACTCAGAATACTCTGTGAAATCTGTGAAATAGCAAAGCACAGGAACTCAAGTAAAAAGATATACCTGACACTTACAGGACAAGGTAATCCAACCTTGATTGTGGACAAATAAATTCTACAATTCAAAAGTCCACTTGACCATCCTAAAAAATTCCAGGCAAGTTTGTAAAGGTCGCTGCCAAATTATGAGGAAATTTTTGAAGTGTTTTACTTTACCCGCTGAAATCTGCACTGCACTTCCGTTTAGCATGAAGCATTTCCAAGGCCAGCATCACCCTTGGAATAATATTACAATGTACACAAAGCTATTTGTCAGCCCATAATCAAACATCAGAATTGGTTCTGATGGAACGTGCTGTTGTTCACCCTAGACAACACTCGCTGTCCAAACAGATAGGGATTGTGTAGCTAAAGAGAACAATTTTAAAATTGTTTTTATAATCACAAGTGCAGTCATCTCATTAATATAAACCAAAAGGAACTTAACCTAACATAATACACAATGTCAGAAGTGAACAAAAGAGCATTTGTCTCTAATCAGCAACCGTTTTCAATTAAAATAGTCACATTTGGTTTCAAGTTTACTGGAAGAAGCTTACTTCAGTGAATAGTGTGGTTTTCTAAGCTGGTCAGTTCTAGGTGAATAAAAGATCAAGGTAAATCTGTAACTATTCTTTCAACCAATCATGTTAGACCCTGGTCACAAATCCTTGCAACCCATTAGAGCCAGCTTTGTAAGAGTTTGACTCACTTCTCTCTATGGCGTACTCGGAATTTCCCTTTTGTTCATCTTTTGCTTTTGTTATACTTAGTTTTATAATAGCCCAAACTTTTTGGCCTAGATGTACTCAGGGCCATGGCAAAAACTACAGATAACATTTTCATGCATGTCCAGCATTACCAAGACCTTCAGTCCACTTGCAGAAATTCATAGACAGGCCCAGTAGATACCACCAGTGGGGCACAGTTTTCCAAGAAGATAATGCAATAAATAAGTGTCTAGAAGTTTGGCGGAGAAAAAGAGGTCACCACATGTTTGGCAACACATCATTAACTTGCTAATTATGCACTAATGGACATCTGATATTTCAAAACCACTACTGATGCAATTACGTTCCACTTTCCTACATTAAAGGAAAGCTGTAACAGCACTACATCATCCACCTGCTGCATTTTTTTTAAAGCCCACTTAGTTCAGAAGAAATTAATCACTTCTACCCATTACTGATACCAGACAAATAAAACTAGGTCTAGTATTTAGAGAAATAAACCTCACACCTTGATTACCAACCAGTCTTAGGTACTGGACATTAGGAATAGGTGCCTACTCAAAGATTTCTTCAGAGCCCTGTGGTAATGAATTACCAGGTCTGGGCCAAAAAATCTGCAGTTATGACAAATTCTGCTGAACCTGTTAGTCCCTGGTTCACAACCTCTGATCCAATGCTAACAAAATAACAGTGGTCTTATGTTTTATCTCCGGACTAATTGCAAATGCACCTATTCTGTTAGCTGGGATAGTAACTGCATAGTTTGCCATGGCAAGAGCAATTGTTCATTCCACCTTCCAGCTTAAAAAAAAAAGAGAACAACGCTCCCATTATTTTTCCTGCCTTTCCAAACATCCTTGAGAAGCAGCTGTACTCACTGTTTTGCTGATGGGTACTTTATTGTCACCTTTCTCCTACCACTGAAAAGGCTTCTTCTGTGGCACCTTTTGCCAAGGTATGACAAAAACTTGCTTCCACATAACTGTTTATTTCCTGCCTGCCAGAGGGTGCACAGCCAGGAAACTTGGGATGAGTTGCCCCTCTGGCAGTAACAACCACTGAGGAATTCCATTATCCTTGAGCTTCCCAAATGTCAGCAAGCTCCTTACGCTGACAGTCTTAGCACCTGGATTCCTTCTCCTCCACTTTCCCCTGGGGATAACTACTCTGTGTTTTACTGCACCAAGTAAGAGAAATCATTTTACCACAACTGGTTTTCATTTACTACAGGGGGGAAAAAACAGCAAAGAAATCCAAAGCTTTGCAAAAGCAACATACTCCTATGGATTTCAATCGATGAATTTTGCTAATTAATATATTGTGTGATGACATGGGAATCCCCTTGGAGAATACAACTTCTGCTCACACATTTTTCACAGACTTCCATGTTGTTCTGCTGGTACCTAAATAACTCCAGAGCATTCTGATCTGCATAAAGGGATCTCCACATCCGGTAGACTGACTTATCCCCTAACCTCTCCAGAGGGAAGTCCCAGCTCCAGGCTGGGCATACGGCTTCCCATATAACTCCCGAGAAGGTCAATCAGTTAACAGCATCCCAGGAAGTTCTCTGGAGAGCAACAAGGCCCAAACTTTGCCTGCTCCAGCTGAGGCAGGTTTGATGCCTGAGGAGAGTATATAGTTGCTTTACAACCTTCTCCTGTGCAAGGATGGGAAGAGAGACCTGCAGCACCTTTCTGCAAGCTGGGTCTTCTCACAAGGCAGAAGAGCTATGCTTAAGCCTCTTTCATCAGTTAACATTGACTATTTTGTTGTTTCTACATGGTGACATTTTTGGCAGGATTGAGGAAGCGCTACACAAGCACCCTTTGGGATTTACTAATTTTTAGCTAAAACATTAGTGACTGCTAATGTCATATGTACCAAGTGTGGTGTGTGACCCCAAAGTGCTCTTAAAGATTCCCCCTTTTGTTGTCTTCAGCCAGACAAGCCGCCATTTCCCTCTCCTCAAAGTAACCACTTGTAGACTTGCCAGGCACACGTCATGGACAAGACATCAATAGGTACTTTCTGGGTAATATCTGAAATACAGCATCAGCCTTTCAGGCAGAACTGACACAGTTTAACTCGGACATGAAAGCATTTACACAGCATTCCAAAAACAGTTTTAAACCATTTATTTTAAGAACTGCATAGTGCATCCAAGGGAAGAATTTAGCCTCAGTGAAACATAAGTGAAATCCCATCAGGAAAGGCCTGTTTACATCCCAGCCCCAAAGGGCTTTTTTCAAAGTTACTAGCTTCCTCAGATAATTTTGCTACCATGATTTATATATAACTGGGGAGGACCTTAACTGAAAATCATATGTGGAAATCTGCAGTGCTGCCAGGTGGCCTCTGGAGGGAAGAAAGTGCTGTGAAACTTCTGGAATGGTTTAAACCCCTGAGCCCCTACCAGGCAATTTGGATTACACGATGGCCCATAGCAACATGCTGTTCTTGAACACACAAAGCATAAATATAGCAAATCGAGTTAATAGGTTTTGTACTGCACATCTTGTTTTGTTTGCAGACAGTGCTACTAGAAGCAGCTTCCAATACAGTTCAGCTTTTGTGATTATTTTGGCCCAGCTCATGCCCATTTACAAAAATATCCAATTTGAAGTGGTGATCATAAAAAGAAATTGCAAGTTAGCAACTACTGGTCAAGGACTGGAAGGGATTCCTTGAATCAGTTCCCTCCTCTGATCCAGACAGTCATGTAAGAAAAGTAAAATCCTCAAATATGAAGACAAGAAGCTCATCTTCCAATGAAGCATCAAGTTCAGAGAGCTGAGGCAGTACCTAGAGCTGCCATTGCAGGCTGGGCAGTAACCCTAGAGGGCAGGGGGACAAAACAGCCCCTTGAGTCAGACTGTCTGAAAAGGAAGCTCTAAACCTGATCATGATCAACCATTAGTTCTGCTACTACCTAGACCAGGGTAACATGTTGACTGCAATAAGCAGTAGGGCACTGTTACCTCCTGGTTCTACTTGCAAGACAGAGAAAGCCCTCCCTCACAATCTTGAATATTGGCAATTCAGCCTAGGAGAAAGAAGTGGCACCTTCAGAGACACAGACTGCCACTCTCCCACTTCTTTGAGAATAAAGCCAAGCAGGTTTACCTACAGAGTCCTAACAGCCAGGATTCAAGACTGCATCTGCCTAGCAAATTATCAGTGTGACTGTTCTCCTATAATTGCCTACTGCATCTTCCCTTATTTTCTGCTGTCCTTCCTGTGCAAAGCAAAACCAGGCAACCCACAATATTTGATTCCCATGCAGCAGATTATTTGCCACACCCCAGTCACCTTGGAGGCGCAGAAACTATCTGGACCTCTGACAGTGCCTCTAACCTGCACCAAGGCCCCTAGCACACATATCCTGCCTTAGCACCAAACCCAACAACAGCTCTCCAAAAAAAATGACACTGCACTCTAGATATACTTTGGGTAAATCACACAGCTTTATTTTCTTTTCTGGCTCGAAGACAGCCAAATGAATGATTCCATATGTTCACAACCTTTTCCTAGTCTGTGGTATATTGTTTTGTAACCACTTGAAGGGAGCTGATACACAGAGAGGAACTTCTCACCCCTTGCACCAACCCTCAGAGCCTGCTCCCCATATGCAATCCTGGATGCTTTCCAATCTGCTCAAGGGGCCTGGTCCCTCTTGAAACACTCCAGAGGGCCTCATTGAATCTCATCATCTATAAAACTTGTCTCTGTTTATCTTACAGAAAGAAAAGAAATGCACAGAGGCGTAGTTACTGTGCTGTGGAATGAGGCAGTGGAGAAACACACCCCCCCCCCCAAAAATCATACTAGAGGGGAAGGAAATCTTGAAGGAGAATTAAATGTATTAAATGTAAAAATGTATTCAGCTCAATAGACCCAACATAACTTGGTTATTGACTTCATAACAACATACATAACTGTGAACTTTCCCAAGGCTTTTTACACATTAATTCATAGTTCACCTGGCACCCTCAGCTGTGCAAGCCAAAGCCCTACACTCCAGTTGTTTGAATAAATCCTCTTTAGGCTTGACAGTCAGCACTGCTTCCAGATTTCAGAGCTACAGCTGTACATGCTACTCTTCAGTGTTCATCCAGTGCTTACAATCTCTGGAGACTCCCTGCAGGGGCCAGCAGGGCCAGGCCACCAGCTGGACAAAATGGATGGGGAACTTCTTCACCTGCAAGGGCTGTGGGAAACCCATGAAACTATGTCAGCAAGCAGAAGTATGCCAGCACTGCAGGGAACAGCATGTTAGCGAAGGGCCCTGTGACATGGAGCTCAAAGCACTGGATGGTGGGTGGAAATTTGTTCTAGGAAGCAAGGAACAGGGTGAGTTCAACAGGAATTTGGCACATGCATCAGCTCACTTCATTGATGCTGCAGCCATTTGAAAAATACATCAACAAGCAGATCAAGGAAATTAGCCAGCTGGATCACAGTTTTAACCTTCCTGAATGTTATCATCTCCAAGTCCTAATCCAGAGACACTAAAAGAAAACCAGGGTTCTGATGTCCTATCTCCTGTTGATTAGCTGGCAGGTATTGCAAGGAGACATGGGAGATTACTTTTTTAAACAAAAAAGGCAGTTGCAAGCACCAGCTGATTGACATTAATGCAAATAATCTATCCCAGAGTTGAAGTCAACCATGCCACATGCCAGCATCCCATTAGTGCCTTACATTATGTAAATCAACCTCTAAGAAAAATCCAGCTAGGAAAGAAGAAAGTATAATCTCAGTAGGCATTAATGGCAAGTGCAGCCTCAGCTCCAGCCTCCCCCATCCCCAGAAGTTATAGGAAGTTCCTGCAAAACAGGCTTCAGGTTTTGCACTGGCTCTCCACTTAACTCTACTGCTGTTTCATTCACCTTGCATTACCTGCATTAAGGTCAGGTGCCTGTTGACCGAGGAGAGAGAATCTAAGGGCATGTCCAACACATCCTGTTAGCACCACTACAACAGCAAACTCTGCCCAGAACATTAAATTGTGCCAACCTTCCTGGCCCAGAACTTCATTTCTAAGTCCAAATCCACCTCTGTAAACCCAGCAGTGCTTTGCACTCCAAACAAAGAAATTAAAAAGAAAAAACACAGTTTGAAAGAGTTATTTAATGCTTTGTTGGGAATACTGAAGTTGCTAAGCACTCAACTCTCCTGTTTATCTTCAGGGACTCAAACCACTCTGCCATCTGCTTTTGCTCATTTCTTATTTGCTCAGTCTAACCTCAAGTTTTGTTTTAAGAAATCCAGCTCTGATTTAACTCGTGTTCAACTGTCCATTCGTGGCCCAATCTTGGTACTTTCTGTCTGCACAGTCCACATCCTCTACAATTCTGTTCTTTTCCTTCATTCAGCAGTTCTAACACCATTTTTGAATCACAACAATGGCTTCATTTCACCTACCACTCGAAATCCAAGCTTCCTACTTCCCACACATCTCCCCAAGAGCTCATCCTCCCCCTTTACTCCCTGTGCTCCCTTCAAGAGTCCCAATTAGCTTCTCACTTTGCTCATTCTTGTGGAAGTCTCACCTTCCTCCCGTGCATGAAGTCTGCTATTTCTTACATGCTTGATCACACTCCTTCCATTTGGGTCTCACTCTAGTGAGACATTCCAAAAAATTCCCCCAAGAAATTGTAACAAACAACTGTGTACCACTTTAAGACCAAGACTTGGTGATCTGATTCACCCCAAACATTCCTTGCTTGGGTGCAATATCCACTGCCCTGCTGAGCTCAAGAGACCACTGAAGCAGAGACTGTGATTTCCTGTTCCACAAGACAGTGTCAGGGCCTAATAAACAACAGGCAACATTTAATTTCCTTATAATTAGTTGTATCATTTGACTTATAGTATGGAAAGAAAGGCACAAAAGCAATGGACAGGACTCTTGCTATCTGTAAAAAAAAAAAAAAGGATCAAATACAAATACAAATTCAATCCAAGAAATGTTTAAAGAACAGTAAGTCTTCAAAGACATCATCATAAGTGAAAGTAATCCTACTGTGGGCATTTCATGCCCTATTCAGCCAGAAAAAGGGAATTTAGAATAGAAATTGCTGTCCAAAATTATCTTTCCTTTATAGAAATATTTTGGGGGCATAAGCAGAGGAGGAAGGGAACAGAAAGGACAAAGTTTTCCTTTTACTGTGCAGCGTTGTACTTTAGCAATTCAAGATCTCAGAGTCTTTTCCCTTATTGCAAGAAGAATTAGGAACTTCAGAGGCAGAATTAAATGCAGGAAAAGAAACCTGAGCAACAAAGCATAAGCTGGAGATGCTTTCATGGTACCTGGATAGGTGGTAGGAGCATACAAGGAATTTTCTGTCTCTATAGTATGTCATGATATAAAATAGACCATATTCTAGTCTTATCCTCAGAACCTACCACCACATGGTAACACTAGTAGGAGTCAATAGATTATGGGGGCATTTGCCTACAACTTACATTTGAATATGAATATGCAAAAAGAACACTGGGAGGGACTGGTGTCAAGAACTGTAGCAGTTGTCATGGGGAGGGTTCAGCATGATTATCTACACTGATATTAGCTGGGTGTGTGCTACTCAAAGGGAGATTATCTAGTGTCGATCTGGATGATAATGTCTATAGAAGATTATTTCAAGAGTTAAGGAACAAGAAGAAAAGAGCAGAGTCCCAGTGGAGGAAGGATGAACATCTGGTCTGAGGCAGATGACACTTTTGGAAATGATGGCCATGCAAATCACCCGTCTGTACAAGCTCAAAACAAAGAGTGCACACAGCAGATGATCTCTAGGTTCATGCTGCCATTTAAATGGGATCTGCGTGCCATTTTCATCTGCAGCAGATTTGTTTTCTGACATGCTGGGCCTGACTGGGCTTCTCTGCTAAAGGAATGAGAAATTCTTGAAGACAAGGATATTAGGAGGCGTGACATGGTGCCTGCCAAGTCCCTCTCTCCCCAGGATGTGGGGGCTCCCAGCTCATTCTAGATCAGTCACAATGTTTTGGGCAATTTGCCATCTCAGCCCCATTCAGACATCAGCTAAACATCATTAAGTAAGCTACAAACTCCTCCACTCAACATTTAAGTGGAAAAAATACACTGTCATCTGTTTAGGCTTTGGTCTGTGTCCATGTTTCAGAGTCACTTAAAGAAGTGAAAACCTGATTTAATCCCAGAGTATCCAACAAAGAATGGGGACATACCAAGATAGACAGTAAGGAAATCTGCCCTGTAATAGCCACTAGCAGGTGAACCATCACATGACATCTCTCATTACACCCAAACAGTGCAGAGGCTGCAGATTTTGTAGCACAGGTTAAAATGCAAGGGTTTGGAAGATACTGATCTGGGCAAAAACTCAACACAGGTAGAAGGGAACAAGACTTATTTTGATAGACAGTAATAGTTTTTGTAATCAGGAGGGATGATATAGGACAACAATTCCTAAACTTCTTGGGAAGGCAAGACAAATACCTCTCACCCTGGCATCATACTGTAGGTTCTTTCAGTTTTCCTGTTATTATCATTGAGGCATAACTGAGGACAACAGAAGAGTTAAACTACATTTCCAAAAGCAAAACAAGACCATTTCCCAATGCTTTTCATTTTAAATGTAAGAAGACACACAGTTGAGCACAAATGGAGCAACCCTGAATGGAAAACATAGGGATTTCAGAAACCCACCTGCTCTTTCCTTGCCCTTCCCTCTGCACTTGCTCAACTCCTTGGCTCAGCAGTCCTTGCTCCAAGCCACATGTCCTCAGGCTACAAGCAAGAGCTTTAGAGGCTGGGAAACTCACATTAAAGAGGCTGTCAACCCCACAGCTCCCAGCCCAGTTCTGCACATGGAAGTGTTTAGTGTAGCTTGAACTAGGACTTAGACTTCTGAGTGGCAGATGAATCAAACCTCCAAGGCTGTCAGAGCCTTTGTCTGCTGCTCCTAACAAAACCTGCATGGAAAACTTTGACTGAAGTACCTGAAAAGAGTCAAGTTAAAGCCCCATGAAAGGTCTGAGCAAGCTCACCACAATCATAGGCAGACTTCAGCTGAACTTAAATGTGCACAGGGCAAAGTTTACAGCCTGCAGGACACATAGGGACCTCCACAAGCATAGGAGGAAGACTCATTCCCAGCAGACTTATACGTCATTGCTGACTAAAGCACATAACCAAGATGATATGTACGTAACCTTTATCCAAAAATCCCTCCTGCAGCCAAGCCTGCCCAAGAACTCTCTTAGGCAAGTTCTCTCCCCTAAGAACAGCAAAGTCCATGTTGGCATTATCAATGTGGGCAGAGGAGACTGTTGTAGAAGCACCTCATCAACCACCTTCCACAAAGATTTTACAGACTCACTTTTGAGACTCCCACTTTCCTGTCAGGTTCAGTTAGCTGATAGCAATCAGTGGCTCCAGAAGTTATGATGACATGCTACAGCGGAGAGGAATAAAAACAAATCATGGGAATAAAGTCTTCAGAACTCCGAGTTGAGTACTTAGGCTGAGGACTTGACAGGTGCTGCCCACACAAGTACAATTTGTATAACTGCTATCCAGTGGAGTAAGCACTATATGCCTCAGTTGGCAGCTGGAAGTAGGACCTAAGTCATAGAAAAGAGTTGTTTCCAAGTCAGCCGTCACTAAAAAAGTAACTCTTTGTGGAGTTTTTCACATGCATTGTTAAAGTTGAATTGTTGCTTGAAGGTATAAAGCAGAAAACCAACAAAATCAAAACAGACTTTCAGAAGGGCAAGGAAATATGCCAACAAATACACTACACAGGGCTTCACCTTGTCAAGACTTTGGCGTGCACAGACTTGAAGAAACAAAAAAAAGAAATCACCTTTTGCCACTTGCTTTAAGAAATCTCACAATCCTCTGAAAATGTTCAATGAAGTAACTTGTAGCATCAAAGCTGATAAGCAGCTCCTGGATAGAAGACAATGCAGCTCTCTGTTTAGCACCATAATATTTTATCATGAAACCAGTCAACAATATTAACAGCAAATAAACTCATTCATTAAGGGTAAGGCAGTTCCGCTCACATTCCTTGAACTGGCAGATGGCCTCCCATAGATTGCACACTTCAAGTCTAGCCCCTAAGGAAGGAAGTGAGGGTAAGTATTCCTTTGAAATAAATAAACATAGTTTGATTTAACCTTAAAGGGGTGTGTGGCAGAGGGGCGGGGAAGTAGATTACCCAACTAGCTCAATTGCAAGAACACACAGAAATTACACCGACATTTGGACTTCATATTTTAAAAAAATAAAACTGACTTTCTAACTGTCATCCTGCCCCTGCCAAGGGTCTTCCAACTAGATTCAATATACTGAAACCCAGAGAGAAAAAAAATACTTTAATGAACAGAGAACATGCCTGACTACCTAAAGCACAGTTTTTTCTTCACAATATCCCTAACAACTTCCCATGCACACAGCAGGGCATTCAAGCCAGAAACAACTCAACAAGAAGAAAGAAAATTTTACTTTCTTAATAGAATATTAATTTATCTGCCTGTTCAGGCTAAGAGAGCTGAGAGATAGACAGAAGACTAAGAAGCTGTAGGAATGCTTATTGTTCTAACTTCGACAAAAAGTTTTCATGTACTTTTTGCTTATTAATTCCCCAACTGCATTTTGGTAAGGGCTCTTCTGGACAGGGATCAGTTGAATTCCTAATCAAAACCATGACAAGAAAAAAAAAAAGTACCACTTTTTCCCAGCATGAAAAATTTAGTGTAAAATCCCATGAGCTGCAGTCTAATGACATCACACTAATGGAAGAAGAGAAAACCTTCTAACAATTAAAAAGAGCCTTGCTGAGAAAACACACGGGAAATTGTCAAGCTGTCATTTGTATCTCAACCACAGCACATCGGACAGTTCTGTGGGCTACTGTACACCCATTTGTCTCTTTAATGGGCTGCATCAAGAAACAATACAGACTACACACTGAAGGAGGCATTTCTTTGTTTGCTTTTAAACAGAAGGATAACATCACTTAAAAGATGCTGTGGTACCACCCACCGCTGCCTTCAAAGCCTGTTCCACGACCATGGTCCCACTCTCCTCTCCAGCATCTGCACAGCCTTGGAGCTCTGAAAACACTCATTGCAGAAGAGAAAGAAGTTTGGCTTAATACATATTTAGTTTTCTGATAACAAAATTTGCGTAGACCAGAAAGAAAAATTTTTTCCACCTCCTGAACCTTCAGCAAAATTGCCAGTGGAGGGCTGGTTCCAGCGCTCTGACTGCTGACACGGTGACGTGCACCACGGGAAGAACACAGCTTGAGTTTTAGATGCCAGGCTGAGCATTCAGCACAGAAACCTTGTTTTGGCTTTAAACCTGAGCAAATCTGATCTGGGAGTTCACTGATGGAGAATAAATATGGAAGAAACTGATTTCAAATTGTGTCTTTTGAAAGGATGAGTTGACAGGGCAAAAATAGCAAATGCAATAGGTACCTGACTGCCATTGTTACATTTGTTTAAGCAGAGATTGCTGCAATGTTCAGGAGCCGCATAAAAGACTCTGCAATATGCAATCAAGTCACAGGTCTGAAAACACACCAAGAAACATCCAGTAACTGTCACAAATGATAAGAGCTGGGCAGATAAAAGAAGTAATTACATCTTCTTTGGAACTCTATTTTGCTATTTTTAGAGCTTTAATCAAGGGCCCAATTCTTCCACCTTTCTTCACACCAAGTGATCCTTAACTCTGTAATTATTTTCACTAGTATGGCTACAAGCAAACTAAGCTACAATGAAGCCAGAATCGAGGGAATCGGAACCTGGACCAAAACATTTTGGATGAGAAGCAGCAACTCTGACCGAACAGCATCATCAGTGGGTAAAATAACACCCCAAAGCTTCCCTTTTCCTCTTGGTCGGATGGACCCAGCCCAGAGCTGTAGGCTGAGCTCTGCTCACTGTGATATTTAGCCAGTGGCCTCTCTTGGGGCTGTGCTAATCAGACCAACTGAGCTGGATTGTGGTCTGATGCAAGGAAATGCAGATGGCTATTAAGAATTGGACTGTGACCAACTCATTCACAAATGCTACCAGGCTATCAGACACCAGACATTTCTGGGCAAATCCCAGAAGAGGAGTAAAGGGAAAAGTATTTCTTAAACAGTAGGGTTTTAGTATGGACCTCCACATCAAAGCCTGCCATGAGTGCCAGACTGGGGAGCAGCCCTGGGTGTTGTTCACACAGTGCTCTGCACTGGTTCAGTGGTCTGAATCAGGGTAGAAAGATCCAGACCCAGTGCAAGAATCCTTTTGAGTGCTGTGTTGTGTCTACACCAGCATAGAGTCCAGCCCTGGAGGGAGAGGTGCATGAGCAACACCCAGACAACCATACCTAATGAATTTTCTTGGCTTTGGAGACCTGCAAGCGCTCTGACAGATCAGCGCAACATCTGGAGCTGGTTGTCAGTGCTTCAAACAAGTATCACCATTTGGCAGCTTTTGTATTTCACCAAAACTTGTCAAGTTAGTATCATATTTCAGCTTCAGGACTTCATTCCTGCTCCTAACTCCTCACACTGAGCTACTGAGTGCGGGGCTCTCAGCCTTGCTCAGTCAGTAAGCAGCACCCATTACCTCTGGGTCTCCACTGAGTTCGCTCTATACTGGATATTCCAGAAAAAACCCAAAAAAACTACAAACACAAGACAGAAAGGAACAAGAGACAGGATTAGTGTCCCACTGGTATTTATTAATGCATGTTTCTGTCTAAGAAGCCAAGTTTCTCTTTCCTGTCAAGCCTTTTTCTGGAAGGAAAGACATTAATACAAAGAGAAAAAGCTCAAACATCATTGAGTGTAACTGTTTTAATACGATCTAAGATGGAAAAATAAAATAAAAAACACCACCTAGCTGTAAATAAATGAACTTCGGAACACACTAGGGCACTGAACACAAAGTGTGCTCCCCTAGGAAGCACAAAGACTCTCAAGGACTGTGCTGCTCTGCCAATAGCAACTCCACTCTTGAGGGGGCCCCTTGAAAGACTGGGGAGGAGGGAGGAGTAGTGAGGGAGAGCCCTTCACCTGGTGTCAGACTTGATGTATTTAAGCAGCAGATTTTTTCCCAAAACTGAGAATAATCCCAAAGAGGCCCTTAGCCTCCCCTTCCCAACTTCCATCTAAGAGTAAAGTGCCTGAAAGCCTTTCCCACACTGCAGCATCCTCCCACACTGCAGCATCATACCCTCCCCAGTCCTGTCCTCTGGCAGGCACTGAGTGATTACAGCCCGTATCCTAATTCAGGTTGGAGAGATGGCTATGTTCTTGAAATGCACTTTTTTGTACAATTTCCAGAAGAGATTTTTGTCTTTGGAGAAACCCTGATGTGCCAGTAAGCCTAGCCCAGGTAAGTTAGTGCTTCAATGGGATAGTGAAGTCTGTAAAAGAAACTATAAAATACAAATATTCTTGCAATTCACAACTATTTGTCACAAATAAAAAGTAAAGACATACCTCCATCTCAGTGCCAGCATCAGAACAGAAAAGTGGCACCACCTGGGTTGATCCAGGGCACATTTAGACAAGGACAGGTGACCAGACATGATGTAATACAGCACGGATTTGCAGCTGGTGTACTGTCTCCAATGAGGTAATGGGGAAGAATTCTGAGCAATTCTTATATCATATGATCCACCAGCAATATTTCCTGCCAGCACCTAAAACATCAGCAACTTGAATGGGGTGCAAAGTGGAGAAATGTGAATAAACAACCCTGGTATCCACTGACCAAGTCAATTGAATAAGTGAGATATTATTCCAAGCCTCATTTCCAGAAGGAACCATCTGACAGCTGTTACCTCACAATTGCCCTGTACAAACAGCTGCAAAATGAGCAGAAAGAGCTATGATTTCCTTCCATACTGAACTGGAAAACCCAGAAAAGACATTTACTAAGAACAGGACCTTCAGAGAGCAGGAAAACTATGAAGATTCTTTAGTCTCTTCCACAAAGGGATTCTATCTCGTGGTGAGCAGAACAGCCCTGCAGCAAACCAGACCTGAAGTGATGTGTATGCGTAGCTTAACAACAATCAGAATCATAGGATAGTTTGGGTTGGAAGGGCTCTTAAAGATCATCTAGTTCCAAGCTCCCTGGACATGGGTAGGGGAAACTTCTACTAGACCAGGTTGCATGTCAGTGAGGTCTTCAAAAGATCCTTAGCTGGAAACATGCTAAAAATGCAAAGAGTATTACTTAAAAGCACCAATAATGATATATTTCTTGACATTCACTATGAACCTAAAGAAAAGAAAATTCCAAATGCTTCATTTGAGGCAATGAAGCATGAAACTCACTTCATAACAAACACTAAAAGACTATTTCCAAACCAGCCTTTTGAAACTGCACATTGCAAGGGCAGATACATCTGGATTCTCACAACAAAAGAGGAGCTCACCTACTTGTTGTTTTGGGATTTTAAGATGATCAACAGGGCCATTTCAATTCCCCAAATCCTCCACAAAAATCTCTCACACACATTTCAAAGGAGCTAGATGTTAGAGAAAGAAAATTTTGGTCACATACATCGTGATTCAGGGAGATCTGAACGCAGGAACTTGTGAGCATTTCCATGGAATGCAAAGCAGTAATTAAATGCTTCCTATGGAAAAGAAAGG
Organism: Pitta sordida; assembly: GCA_013390025.1. Lineage (NCBI taxonomy): Eukaryota > Metazoa > Chordata > Aves > Passeriformes > Pittidae > Pitta > Pitta sordida. The sequence continues at coordinate 39,429 of WEKX01000506.1, forward strand.
TTGTCCCTTGGACACTTCTGTCAGTCTGCATTTAACAGACACAGCAGTCCTCAGTTCAAGCACATGAGTGCTCTGGTTCTTTGCTGAAGTGACCTTATCTGTCAGCCCAGCCTGTCCTGTTCAATATCTGTTGCTCTGCTCGATATGTTTTGTAAGCATGTGTGGGGATAAGGATATGCAAAAAGGAAAAGCACAATGAACAGGCAAACCATTGGCCCCAATTAAAAAATTAAGCAGGTGTCCTGAGACTGTCAGCCTGAAGATGGAGCATCTACATTTAATTAAAGGGATAAGTTTAACAGAAAATGCCACTCCAGCTACTGTCAGAATGCATGATTAATTTGTGATAAAATACCCAGCACTGTCTAACAGAAGCAGACGGCTGGGGGACACATATTTACACAATCACTTGTTATTTCTTCAAGATATTACCAGTGACCTTGGGCTTGGTGTCAGTGCATTGAAATGAAATTCTCACATCTGGTCTTCTGAAGTCTCAGACTTGCTGGAGGCTTTTTCAAGCAGCCCCATGCAACAGCACACCAAAGCCTAGGATCTGGGAAGGAGCAAGCAAGGGACCAGTGGAGGCAGCTGCCTCTCCACCAACGGGGGTCATCTCAGTCTCAGTTCATCAGTCCAGCTCCTGCAGTGACATAAGGGCATGGCTCTTAAGCTCATCAGCAATGCCAGTCCTTTACAAGTGATTCCTTAACTAATAGTTTCCCTGTCATGACAGCGGGTGCTGTACCCACTGCTAATTACGTATTTCAATTAGTGGGTAGTTTTTTTCCCTGCATGATTGATATAGTCAGCTTTTGGGATGCTAAAGAGTACAATTATTTCTCCTCAATCATAGAGACTGTTTTGTAAATCATTTGGGTCAGATAACACACACAGTGTACCCTGAAGTTTAACTTTTCCTTCCCATCTGATCATGTCTGAAATAACAACGACAAGGTCCTCACCAGCTTCCAGCTAAGCAGAGAAGTTGGGTTTACTTCCAGCCTCTGAGACTGCAGAGGAGGCTTCCAGGATCACAGCATTTTCTTTCCCCCAGAGAGGGAACATTGCCTTTTTCTGGCTGAGCCTCCACCTGTGGATACAGCTGTGCTTTGTTTCCTATGGATTAGCTGGAACAGTTTTAAGCATTTAACAAGGCTCTGAGGACACATCTGTGGAACTTCTGCTGAGTTGATTCCCCAGGTCAATATTCTGACAATGTAATAGATACAAAAATCTCCACTCGGGGCTCTCACCATTTCACACAACAGGTAGTTTCAAAAGGCTAATAACCATCTCTTCATACCAGCAAGCAAACACATGGGACCCACACTGAATGTGCCAAACCCTTGCAGGAGGGAGATGATTATTTCCCAAAGCACACCACAGTACAACTGGCATCCAACAGGATGTTATTTAATGCAACTGACCTCTGAATTTTGGTTCTGAATTTGATTCCTGAGAAAGATGGGGCAAAAAAAAAGCAGGAATCACTGCCTGAGCCTTCAGCTTCACTTGATGTCAGCCATTTCTTTCTATCCCTATCCATCACTGTGCTTCTAGCAAGAGACTTCTTTTCAGAGACACGGCAGAGTTTATTAAGACTTCACTGAGGTAACTTGGACTGTTCTGTCATACAGGCACTTAATGAGCCAGAGGCCAAAGGCAGGCAGTCATGCTAAGGCATACAAGATGTATCACTGTTTGGATTAACACCCAGCAGAACTTTTGGCTGGCTTGGCATTTCTCTGAGCCGGTAATACAAGAATTCTTTATAACAACTTCAGGCAATATAAATAGCACTTTTATTTCAAGTAGTCAACAGCTACTGATCAACCACCACTAGGGAAGACCTAAATTAATGATAACCTGGAATACTACTACTTCTGCTTTCATAGACAAATAGGAGAGAGTTAGATAGTGCTGTGAAAAAATTCTTCTGTAAGTCTATAACTGGGTGTGTGCATGGTTATTTATGACTTTCATGGTCATATGGTTGAGCTACTCTTCACTGTCCCTAAAGCATTGAAAAAGATCTGAGGACACAGGACTTGGACAACATGTCAATACTATTGTCTTCAGATCTTATCTTCAGCATGAATTGACTTCTTAGACCTTCATTCCCAGAAGTACCAGCTATCAAAGCAACGTCACAAAGCGCCTGTATCATCAGCATTTCACATCCCCACCTGGATGCTTGATTGAATTCATAGTAACTCTGACACCAAAGCTTTCCAATAAATAGTCCTTTGGTTTCCAAGAAATTTTCCACATGACACAGCATAACTTCCATAATCTCCTGTGATGCCTGCAATTAATAGTGCTATGGAGTTATGCTCATGAAATCACCTCTGTACACGTGGATCTTTGTGACCATACTTTCCCTACACTCTTCTAACTAGAAGGGTGGGACAACACGTTTTCATGTATGCACAGATTCAGAACTGAGGACATCACCTAAATACTTGAGAAAAGCACTAAAAGGAATCAAAGATGCAGCAGAAGTAACTTATTCAAGAGGGCATCCCATAACCCCATGGAGGGAGTTGGTTTATTTCATACAGTAGTGCTGTATAACAATGGAGTAATTATGGGGCTCTTTGCCCCCTTCCCTAGCTGCTAGACTACCTCATTTCTTCTTCTTGCTCCCAAAGAAAGACAGATTTTTGCAGGCTTTCTGCAGTTATAGCATTTTCAGTAATTAAACTTATCTCTGAGGCAATCACATTTAGGATTACTGGGTTTCCTATCTCCAGGTTAATAGGGTCAAAATGCTTAGCTGCCCTCCTGCCTGCCAGTTTATAGCATTTTGCTAATGGATCATTTCTTTCCATGGGGATAATGCTTTGGCTATTAGGTGTTCTCCTGTTGCACAGCAATTTTAGGTGATCAGGCAGTAATAACAAGTGTTCTTGTTATACAGGAGACTTTATTGCCAGATTAAACAGTTACAAAGCAATAAGAACAACTTTTTGCTGCCAAAAGAACTTCAGTCAATGACAAGGAGTACTTTTGTGACTTGCCCAGCGGTTCTCCAATTTCCACCTTGCTTATGCTCAGTTTTTTACTGTACCTATACACTCAAACTGTGATACTGCTTAGCTGATTATATTTAAATGTTCATGTGTTGGAAGAGTCCAAGTCCAACAGGTTTCTGTGTGTTTTAACTCCTTTCCTGACAAGCTCTGTACCTGCAGCACTTTGTTTCCTGTTTTTCCTAAGCACTATTAACACCCGTATTTAATGTCCATTTAGTGTCTCACCCTCCCTTGCCCACAGAAGCCCATTGCAGCAGTCAAAGGTCTGAACAAATGAGCATCACTGTGTATTGAAGAGTGGATGGAGTAAGAAAATGTAGTATGCAAACTATTCGTTTATACAAAATTGAGTATTTATGCAAAGTGACATTAGCAATAGGACATCTTCAGACTCACAGAAATTGCTATTTCCCTTCCACTCTTTTCATTCCAAAGCAAGTTTTCTGCCACTGTAGACAGCTAGAACTGCAGTCATATCTAATATATCCTAGTCTTAATGCAAAATGGAATGACGGTGGCTTATCCTCAAAGTGTGCTTTTTCAGTAGGATCATTAAATATTATTCATTGGACCCTTCCAAATGAAGGAGTTAAAGTGTTTGGGGTTTTTTTTCCTATGGTACTTCAAGGCCATTACGTTGCACAGAAAGTAATAATCACTTGTCAGGCTCTCCACTTTGCACACAGAGCCTTATTTCCATGGAGGTGAAAATTTAATAGTTCACTTGAATGCTCTTATTTTAAAGAATTTGGTGCAATCAGTGTGAACCTCACATTTTTTTGTCTTTTTTTTTAAAAGAACTTCAGACAACCAACCTGGCACTGTTTCCATTCTCAAGAGCTCAAGAAAAGATGAATTAAAGTTAATTGGGGGTAAAATGAAGCACTTTAAAGTGTGTCTCTTGAGTTCACAGAACTGGAATATGCACAGAGAAGATCTATTCAATTACCCGTGGTAGTGAGATTTGTTTTGAGGAAACCTTAATACCACTTGTTCCTCTCAGTCTCTGCCTGTGATCCCTCCAGACCTCCTAGGCTGGGCCATCTGGCTGGATCAGTCCTACAACTGGAGATAATCTATGAAACTCAAACTTGGACTCCATAAAAACATTGCTGCTGGTTCTGAGACACAAAGAGCTTCTTGCCAAACTAGAGCCAGTTCACCAGCATCATTTCACAGCCCACTCCTCTGATTAGAATGAATGCGAAAAGAAAGAAGAGAACAGGATTTTTAGAGAGAACTCAAAACTGAAGCCTTAATCAGTTATTTCCAGAATGACTTCTTCAAGAGGAACTATCAGCTCCAGAGAGTAACTGCTATCTGAGCAATTCTAATTAGATTTGGTAGACATTAGTGAAGAAACTTATTTACCACTAATCCTAAGAAGTTTGGTTAAAAGTGAACCCACACATTCCCCCTAGAGATGGCTTTCAGTGCTGAAACAGCTGTCCCTTAGCTCTACCGCAGCATCACAAATACAGATTTAACTCCCACATGCACCTGGCAAACATCTACACCTGGGTGTGGGGGTACCTAGAGCTGTGCATGGGCCAACTAACCCCAGCTGAGCAGGAGAATGTTCAGTAACTGCACTGGACTCATGGATTAGCTAAAGCACAGTGTTAAGTGGAAGTTTGACAAATTATTACTTTTCATGCCACCTAATGGCACTGTAATACAAATTAAACACTCCTCAGACTGGTCCAGGCATGCCTTTGACTGCAGAATAGGTTTATCATACAGTGTGCAATCTACAATTTGCTCTGGGATTTCTATATGAGTTGAAGACAAGTCATTAACGTCCTCTAAACATCCTCGAGGAGTGGTAAAACAAAGGAAAATCATGCACAGACTTCGTTTTGAATAAGATCTTGATTTAAGCATCTTGTTTCCCATCTTCAGTCTTTCATAGTTTCCTGCTTCCTCAGATCTGCACTCCTGTCTGCACTGGCCAGCAACAGGCAAGTTTTACTTATTTTTTGTGGGGGTGGCTAATGAAAACAACACAGCAAGATGCCTGGGCAAGGAGGGGCTGTTTTCCTGTCTGAGGTGGGTACACTGGGCTCGCTCTGCTTCCTGGACAAGGCTGCTCTAACTTCACTCCTCACTGAACTCCCACTCACACCATGGAGGCACCAGGTGCAGTGATGCCTGGAATACAAAATCAGATCTGCTGCAGAGAGGGAGGGAGATCTGTGCCCTGCCTTCTTCACACCTTTTGATTCAACCAGAGCTACAGGCATCGCCTGACTCTTGGCAGCTGCCTCCCACAGAAGGCCAGGCCATGCCCTAAACTTCAAGTCTGAATTTGCAGAGTTATGAAGAGTCTGGATGTCAAGTGGCCCCTCCAGGCCTCACATTCATCTAGGGTTGGCAAGTCCAGCACAGAGAGCACTCGCAGTCCAATTACAGGCATGACTAAAGAGCAGACACTGGCAAACAGACTGCAGCAAGGAGTCCTTTTTCCTTGGAAACACTTTTCTGCTTGGGCAAGTCTGTACCAGGACATCTTATCAGTTTGTACTATGGATAGATAAATATTGGCACTGCTAAAGTTTTAAATAAGGTGCTCCCCATCTATGAGGATGAAAAGCCATTGTCCTCTGTCATTGTCACTACTTTCTCAGGGCAAACTCTTCAGTGTGCAGGATCCTGCAATTCTAAATTGCAAATCTTCCTGTGATAGTGAAGCTTGCTTCAGTTCAAGAAAATGAGCTTGCAAAAACTGCTAATATGACTCCAAGCCTATGAAGTATTGATGGAAGGTCTTAAGTTTATTTTTTCCCCTCAAAAAATACTAAATATTCTTTTTTCTGCTTCCTTGATGTTGTTTCCCTTTGAGTAATAAGTAAAAAGGCAATTGAAAACAGAATGCAAGTGCAAAGCTCCAGATCTGAGAGGGACAAAGACTCCATCTGTCACAGAGAAAACCAAAAATCCAAGTACCAGCACAGAGCCCACCTGCCAAAAAGGTTTTATGTTTATGTTAAGTGTGGCTTTAAGGAACAGAAATGTTCTGGCAGATAAAGGCAGTCACAAGAATGACTGAGATGCACAGACAATAATTCCCTCCTTTGATTTCCTCTACTGTCAGTGCTATCAGTTAGGCATCTGAATGAAAAATCAGCTTAGCAACTTTGATCCCTTTAAAAACAGAAAAACAAACTCTGTAATCCGGAAATCCTTAGAGGAATATAGAACTTCAGCATCTCCCTATGCACCATATTGCTGCAACTGAATGGTTCCGGCTCCTGTACACCACTTTGCAGCACTATTCCTTGGCCAAAGAAGTGCAGGGCCCAGCACAGGCAGGCAGTGAAACCCAGATGTCTTCTGCTGCCTTCTTGTCCCTATGTGAAAGAGGAATTTGCTCTTCAGTGCTGCTAATAGAGCATACCTATCCTCATGGCTTGCTTGCTGCTTTGCATGTTCAAAAAAAGGAGAATTTAGGATTGATATTTCTCAGGCAGAGGTGGAGGTGATTGAGTGGCCAGCTGTATCAAACAAGAGATCCCCTACACAGTTCAGATTTCTCCACACACCATTTTGCTCCTACAACACACAAACGCTCAAATATCCATCTGCTTCCTCAGAGCTCAGCCCATTGCCTTCACCTCAAACATACGAGATAAGACTACTACACTTTCACCTTCGTGTGTAATTAGAATGAATATTTTTGTTTGGCCAAAGGCCAGGACTCAAATGCTGAAGAAAAAACCCACAATGGTCAGTACTCAAGGGCAGAAAGAGCAGAGATGACAAGGGGAGGCTCAGAAGCAGCATAATTAGATGTCCTTACACAGCACTTTAAAGGGCTCTATTAGAGATCTCAGCACCAATCCTTTCTGGGTAGAGGCACCAGTGATATGCACTGGTTGCAAGAAGCTCCAAGTCATAAAAATTCAACCTACTTCACAAGACAGGGTCAAAATCCGCTATGAATCCAGAGTGCAGCCTGATCACTTCATCACACAGGCACAGAAATGCAACTGAATTAGCCAAGTGACAATGGGATAACTAAGTCTCTGTGTGCTGGATCCTGCCCTTCCCTAGCTGGGGGGATGAACTGGATGAGCCAACCCACCCTGGTGAACTCTTGCTGGGCTAGGGCAGCAGTGAGACTGCAGGAGAGAAAGCCAAGCTCCTTTCTGTATCACAGAAGCCGAAAGAAGGCACACAGGTCCAATTCTCAGCAACCTCCTCCGTGCTGGTGCAAAAATCACTTTAACAGAGTTGGCCCTGGCTGGCTCTGGGCAGCTCCCCTGCAGAGCACACCTCCAGCATCTGTGTCACCTCCACACACACCTCCTTGGCTATTTGCCTGCTGTATCTCTGCAGAACACATCAAGTACCTGAATTTTCCAAGAAGCCTATCATATCTGTGGCCACTACAGGCAATATTTTCTTCCCAGAGTCTCCTCATGTCTCTCACATAGAGGGAGGAAAAAAGCAGCTGAATGTTAGACCTTCACCTCTAAAGCAAGGCTTATTCTTTTTTCCTTTCCTAACAAAGCAGCCTTTACTGATGGTTTCTTTTCCAACAGACCCTAAAGAAATGCTCCAGCATTCCCCAAAACCTCAGTGAACAGCATAATTGCTAAAAACTAGCCCAGTTCTCTGCTGCACGTTCAGTACCTTTCCCCCCTTGTCAGGACACCTTTGAGGTGTCATGTGCACCACAGGTGATGTCCTTCCGTGGGCACTGGGAACAGCTCCCTCCTCCAGTTCCTGAAAAGGAGCATGGGGCCCCAGCATGCCAGAGATTAAGAGCAGACATGAAAAGCAACAGGTTTGAACATGCTTGCACACTGACCATTAACTATAATTGTATTCTACATCAATCATATGAGTTTTCCCCTTAAAGGTTATTAAGTATAATTTCTACTATGCAAATAATTCCAGCTTCATTAATGGATTTTTGGTTTCTAGTAGAAGTTATTCTTTGATGAATGTCTCCAGATGTCAGTATCTGAAAAATGTACTGGGGGGGAGAGAAAATTCTCTCTGATGCAATGTAAAAAGGTCCATTGGAGAGAGGGGGCAGGGGAAGATAGAAATATAATTAAAACAATTAAAATTCCTATCTCATGACCATTTACAGATGCTCCAAAGTGGCTCTAAATTAAAGGGAAATGTCACAGAACATGGATGCCTCTGCCAAAAAGCAGCATTAAAAATGACAAATTCCAAACAGCCTGAACACTCTTGTTAAATCCAAGGAGCAAGGCTTTAACAGCTCAACCAAGACAAGCAGAGCGGGTAGACTGAAAAAAAACCCAAAAAAACAATCATGTCCAACAGTCAGCTGCAGAACAACCAGCCGGCATGAGACCTAGGGATTTTCAGATTTATTCCCACCATATCAAGCAGTTTTTCTACCCACTCTTCTTTAATGGATTCAGGATCTCTGTTACTATGACCCCAGTTACTGCCTCTTCCTAACCACAAATTTATTATTTTAGAAGTGTTTAAAAGCTCCGGTGATGAAAGACTTCATCTCCTAGCAAGATTTGCTGAATGAAGACTGCCTCATACACACAACTCAAGTCTCAAGCCAAGGCAAAGAGAAGGATGGGGGGTCTGCATTTTCTCTGCTTTTTCTGCTATTGCTTTTCTCCCTCCCCTCGTCTGTACTCCTGGGAGAAATTCCTTGTGGAATATTTTCTCATTTATATTGTAAGAAACCTCTGCTGGTGGGCTTGGGTAGGGGATGTTGTTTGTTGGTTTTTTTTTTTCAAAGCCATCTGCCCAAACTTCTTACACTTTCTCCCATTTAGATTTACAGTGGAGAAACTCAATTATAAGAAATACAATAAATATTTATCGAACTGATGAAAGCAATAGCATATGCTGAACACGCTCTGTTTTCCTGGGTATTTTTTTTTCCCCTGCATCAAGCCCTTGTTCTGTCAGAATTGTTTTCATGTTAGTATTAGTCAGTCACTCCCCATGTGTCAGTAAATGCAAAACATGCCTGCTGTGAGACAGAGAGCACGGGTGCCACTTTGCAGCTCCTCGGGATGCGAGCTGGCACAAAGACAAAGCGCACACAAAAGATGACAGGCACCACAGCCTGCTTTCCCAAACAAACTGTGGAAATGATACTACCTTGGGAACAGGGCTGAGGTTGGGGGCCAGAAGCATGTAGATCTCAAGAAAGTGAAATTCAGCTGGAGCAGGTATGGAAGGCTTCCTTGGCAGAAAGCAGACCTGCACGGCACAGCTGCTCAAGGAAAGCAACATCTGTGCATGGGGTCAGGTACTACAACCTGGAAGCAGAGCCTATTAAGTGGCCATCTGTAGATGGTTTGCTTATTTACAGGCATCTCAATAGTACAGTTCATCATTACCTAATAAATGTTAATGAACTTGGCCATATTACACAGCTGTAAAGGATACATGGTTTCACTCCTTCTCCAGCCTACAAAAAGCATTAACTCTAGGTGACTTTCACTTTCAGGGGCTAGGCACAGGTTTGACTGGAAACCTTCCTCTCTGGCTCAAGACTATCCTAGACATAGAGGGGATCCCACTGGGGAGGCAGCGGTGCTGTTTAAGAGTTAGACTCGATGACCCTTCCAACTCAGAATATTCTGTGATTTGTCTCAGTGTGGTACTGGCCAAACAGCACAGGATCCAACCTCTGGAGCACTTGGGCGCTGCTCAGCACTTCCATGCTGGCTGCTGGCAAGCACAGCTTCAAGCTCTCTGCTAAACCTGAGGACCAGGCCCGAGCCCTGAGCACAGTAGGTACAAGTGGTGGAAGAACAAGCAGCTCAAAATCATGTCAGAGGAATAAAGCCAGGCATCCAAAATGAGGAGCATAGGCCTACAAGATCTGATCTCCTCATACAGAAAGACTGCGGTACAGCCCGGAAATTAGCTCAGCCTTTCAGCATGCAGTATAGTGTCCCAGCCAGAAGAAATTATAGGACAGGAAATTATTGCTGACTGGATCCATCATTATTCTTTTACCATCTGTTACCCTCAGGTTAGTGTTTTTCATAGCTCGTACTGGTTTTCAGCATTGCATCCAATTTTAACTGACCAGAAGTTAAAAAAACAAGTTCAGATTTTGATCAGTTCACCTTCAATTCCCAGGGAATATTTCTGTCATGAAAAATGCTGCAGAATCATTAATGAGCAGTCATAGTGGAGATTTCTGTTTAATCTCCCATCCATCAGACAGCACCTTTTGGCCTTGCAGTGACCCCAGGTTTCCCACAACACCTGGCATTTACTGAGCGCTTCACCTTCTCTAAGCATTTAATTGGCATAATAGATTAATGCTTATCGATTAGCTGACTCAGAAGGAGATCACCACATTGCAGCTTTCTGGTGTTCCCTTCTCTCAGCACCTAACCTTTAGCTGGTGGATAGGAAGCAGCTAGTTAACCTTTTCGTGTTCAGGGTTTTACAGGTGGTTGTGAACTAGCCAGGTCATAGGCAGTAGGTTCAAAATACCCCCTCAGACATACCTAATACCTGATCCTGGCCTTCAGCAGGCATCTCTGGTACACTGAACTCCACATGACACTGAGCATCAGTGCCTTTATCATGGTCATTTGATGGGGTTCCAGAATAAAGACAGTCACCCACTGAGCCTTCTAATGTATTTGCCATCACCCAGGGTCACCTGTGCACCCACTGTGCAGTGCATACATTCCCACAGATACTGTCCCTCACAGAACCTGAGCCAATTCACAGGTTTACTCCGTACACAGGATTAGGTATCTTCCCAGCAGGAACACCATGGCCTGAAGTAAAATTACAACTCATTCAGGGGTATAGGGAATTAGAAGCTACCAAGTGACATTCACAGGGTTATTAAAAAGGAGATTCACTCACAAAACTCTTCTGATTGTTAAATAAAGAACCTCAATATTAACCATCCACCATTTCTACAAATAATATCAAAGAAACAGTGTCTAGCTGCTTACTTGACCCTATGTGACTAAATACTCTCTTTTCCCTGTTTCTCTGGGAGTACTCTTTCCCTCCTATCCCCTGAGCCTGACTCAGGCCCCCAGGTTCAAACACATCAAGAGACAAAACTCCGAGTACAATTACAAAAGTTTTCTGAAGCCCCAAGGCACTGAAATAAACGTGTGCCATGCCACTAGGAGCATCACCCCCATTACAGGCAGATGTGTTCATGAGGGGCAACAAGGCTGGTGAAGGGTCTAGAGGACACTTTCTACAAGCAGCAGCTGAGGGAGCTGGGATTCTTTAGTCTGGTGAAGAGGAAGCTCAAGGAAGACCTTATTGCTCTCTGCAACTCCCTGAAAGGAGTTTATAGCCAGGTGGGATCCGTCTACTCGCTCAAGTTACAAGCAACAGAACCAGAGGAAGTGGCCCCAAGTTGTGACAGGGGAGGTTTAGATTGGGTATTAGGAAAAATTTCTCCACTGCAAGGGTTGCCAAGCATTGCAACAGGCTACCCAGGGAAAGGGTGGAATAACCATCTCTCGGAGGGATTTATAAGACCCGTGGTGCAGGGACTAGTGGACTTCGCAGTGCTGGGTTAAGGGTTGGACTCAGCCTTAACGATCTTTCCCAACTGAAATGATTCTGTAAGTATGCCCCTCTGCATAGGCACCTCCGGGAAGCAAAGAAAAACTGTTTTAAATGTCCAGGCTTCCCTTTTACCAGCAAAACATACCAGTGTCCTCACTTCAGTCAATGAGCACTGTTCTTAAAGGATAACCAACAGCTTAAGAGAAGGCTTAGCAAGCACAAATGCTGCCTGTAACAGAATACTTTTGTATAGAAATAATATTCTTTGACACTTTCTTTGGCTAGGATTTAATAAGTGCGAAATCAATGTTATAATCAAATGTGATACTCATTTCCTAGAATAATCCTCTGACACAGCACTGCACTTGCTATTTCAGCTGATTAGAAGCATTGCTCAAATAATAGAAATTCCCGATCAGTAACCCAGGAGAGTCCAACAAAAGTTTTTTATTTTAGCCTAAGGCAGTTACTTTCCTTCATCCTGAATTTTTACAAGTGGAGAAACGCTCGTAGGACAATTCTTCTGTTTGCCATCAACTTAAACACTGTGTTCTCCCAGCAGTGGATAAATAGTGGGTGATTAAGCCTTTGATGCCTAAGCACCAATGTGTTTGTGATTAACAGCCAAACCTGCATTCTTAAGGTCTGTTTTTTATTTTATTTTTCATATTTCAATAGGCAGAAGCAGAGAGGGCATCTCAGATTGCGAGACTCAGCAAGGGAATGCAGGAAAGTCCTCAGGCAAGAGCAATGGGATGCTGACAGACCTAGGTGAGTTCTACAGGTGGGAAACATCTATCTTCAAAAGACTCACTGTCAGAAAAGATAGCTTTCAATAAAGAGATGAAACTGATGTGAGGTTTTCTTTCTGCATTTCTGTCTGCTTTTGCCAGAGCAGACCTGTGTGTGCACGAAGGAGTTATGACTTGACAGCAAGTTGTAAAGCTTTCCCTTCTTATCAAGGCAGAGCAGCTGAGACAGCCTCTTCTATAGTTGGCTTTTTAATTGAAAGATTAGAATTTCTCTTATGCAGTTTGCATGAGACACAGAATTTCACAAAGGTCACTCAAGGTCCAGGTGTACCGATACTCTGAGAACTCCAGGAATGGAATTGGCAGGTGTCACCAGCAAGTGGAGGGGACAAGCTGGGGGCTCTTGTCACTTGGTCAACACACCCCAATAAAGAGTTTGTTCAAGCACCCCCATTACAATTCAGTGCCCTTCAGGCTCAGTGGTAGCAGACAACGCAAATACCCGGGAACAGAGAGCTCTTCATCTCCCAGGTGGCTTCTGCTTTCTGGTGCAGATGCAGTGGGGCCTGCTCATGAGTGTGAGGAGTGGGAGCACAGATGAAAGCAGCCAAGCCTGGGACAGCAGCTCAGACTGAGGGATGAGTCTCTGGGGAGACTTCTCAAGGAGGCAGCAGCTGCATCTTCTGCTGAGAACTGCAGTTACTGCCTGGGGAAGGGGAGGGACTTGACTTAAGAGAGTAGAGAGGACAAGTTGGAAGCAGCCTTTGATCATGTACCTCAAACTCCTATTTAAGGCCATCAAATTTCACTCATTTAACTTATCTTTGACTCCTGTAATCCCCCAAGGAAACAGCAAACACTTGCATACTGTTGCCCAGTGGAAAAGAGCCAAGAGACCATTTTAATATCTCCCAGCAGAACAACAGAGGCAGAGAAGCCTCATCCTGCTGCATCCCCCTCTCAGTTCACCTGCTCCTGGCATACCACAGCAGCCCTATGTCCTGGCAGGGAGCAGCTGGGAAACAGCTGGTAATGGGATGCAGGGACACGCACTCAGCCCCACACAGATACAACGTACCTTAGTTTTCAAGATCACAGAAAATACCTCACAGCCTTTCACAGGCTGAACAGCCAGGCATAAATCTTCAATCATTGAATCCCTTCAAACATGGGGAATACAAAAATCCAGGCCATCAAATCCTGAGACTACACTACATCACAGAGGCAAGTGCCAACACACTAGGAAACAGGAATGTACAATAAACACCTTCAAAAGAAATAGTCTTTGTCAAAATAAACAGATGCACCTTCCCACTTACTATTGCACTGCCATATACAGCCCAAGACTTATTTCCAAATTCAAATGGTTCATTATTAAGGAGAATTAAAAAAAGCAAAGGAAGATAGCACCACTAAGGGAAAGCACCTTGAGTGAACATTGTCTGCTTCATGTTTTAACACCTGAGGGAATAACACAAACCTGGCCCACCAGAGCAGCAGCTCAAGGACCCCAGACATTGCTGCACATGGAAACACAATGACATAAAATAAGAAACTTTGTTTACTTGAACATATTTTAGAAGAAACTGCATTAAAATGGGAGAACATGGATGTTTTCTCAGTTGGTAATCTATTTCTGTGTCCTTTGAATCAGGCTTACAAAAAAAAAAAAAAAGACTCAGTAAAAGTAAAGGAAATTCTCCTCCGTTTAAGCCTTGCAAAACTCATCCATCACCCATCTGTCCACCTTGCACCTCATTATTTATTATTCAATACTCAACAAGCTAGCATGCCAGTTAAGGCTTTCCCTGAAGAAAGCTGGCATCTAGACAGACAGCAACTGCCATCAAAATGTTTCTTTTTGATATTTCTGCCCTCCCTCATTCTATCCCTTGTGGTGGGAATAAATAAAAAACCTTTAAAGTAAATAAACCACTTTTTAATGAACCAGCAAAAGCAAGAGAAAAACAAAACTAAAGAGAAGTCTGTTTTCTTTAGGCAGACTTTATCATTGCTCCATGAAATCACCCTCCTCCTGGTACCTTTCATCCTCATGAGTTTTCACACCTAAGAGAAAAATCTGGTCTCAGAGACATGCAGGCTTCTGGATACAAGACACATCTGTTATTCAAACCTCAGGTCCAAAGCATAACTACAGCCATGATGCATCTCTTCCAGGCATCCCTCTAATGAGATGATTTAGTTTAGTGGATGCTGGAACAGCAGCTACCATAACCCAGAAGCCTCATCTCAGCTGTTTGCCACCCAAGTTGGAGCAGCCAGCAGTGCTTCCAGGGCTGGGTCCATCCCAGCCAGCATCGACACCGCAGTCCCGCAGGCACAGAGGAAGCCTGGATGTCAGTGGAAATGCAGCCTCCTCTCACCAGGGACTGCGTGCAAGTCCGCTTAATGCCAAGGGGACATTCCCAAAAGCAGTCTGGCTCTACAGCTAGAATATGCTGGCTGCCACCAATCAATTTGGCACTGCAAACAGGTATTCAAGCAAGAATTCCCCAGTTCACATCACACTGCACATGACAGTAGTGCCCAGGGTCCCAGTCATGTCTCCAGGTGCCCTGGGCCAGCCACCCACTCCTCCAGCTCTCAGCTGTCACAGAGCACAGGCTGCCTGCATGAGCAGCACTTGGCTTCGGAGGCAACTGATTCTGCCCTGATCTAGAACCATATTCAAGGATATCGAGCCCTGGACCCGGATTCTCACCGCCCAGTGCACTAAGAGATAAACACACAGCTGCAGCTTTCACCTCCTCCTCTATTTCAGGATGTGCAGAATAGTTTAACAGTGGGCGCCACTCCCAGCTTGAGGGTTACAGCTCCACAAGGCAACTCAATGTGGAGCCTTGTGCTGCCCCATGGTAAAACACACACCTTAAAAAGAAAATAAAGCCTCAGATACTTCTGAAAACCAGACATTTCCTCCTGGGCAGAAGAGCCTTGTGGCAAAGATGGAACAGGGTAAACAAAGTACTTCCTCTCTCTGATAACACCTTCCTATTTTTCTATCTTGCATCAAATAACATCCTCCTTTATAACACTCATAGCAAGAAAGTTTATCAGGAAAAACATAACACAGAAAAGGTGAGATTTTTTTTCCCCTCTCTTATCTCAAAGTTTCCTGCCTGTCAGAGTTTCACACATTGGCTGGTGTGTCTTTCATGTAATACATGAATATAATTTATGCAGGAATGTGTCTGCAAGTGCATGTGTTAAGATCTATCTTATGCACACACACAGGCACCTCTGGGAGCACACAGCTTGCACAGAGCCTGTGTGAATAGTTCGATTTTATGACTATGGGGGAAAGATCAGTTAGTTTTTCCGGACTGGTGTTTCCCCAGAGCCAAGCTCTTGGTGCTCAGGCAGAGAGCAGGCAATTTGGGAAGGAACAACACAACTGCGTGACATGAGCTGGGCTTTGGAACACAAGCATTGCATGGTGATTGCTACCCTCAGCTGCAGCTCCAAAGTTTCAAACACAAGATGATCCTAGCAGGTCAGTCATGTGCCAAAAGGGATACAGAGCCGTGGCAAAATCCATAAACACCAATATCTTTGTCACTCATTCACTAGAAGGACCCTGTCACTTGTGTGAGTGACACTACCCACCAAAACTAAAAAAATCCAAACAAAACACAATTTAACCTGAGATTCTCAGAACATTAAAAAAACTGCACTGAATTTGAGTAGGCTTTTTTAATTTTTCAATAATCATTCCCCCACCCCAAAGGCCCCATTTCTTCTTTTTATATTCCAGTAACTTACACTAGTAATCTAACGGCTTCATTCCCAAAATTCATTATGATCATTAAGGTTTAAAGCCCACTCAGCAGTAAACCAAGATAAGGATTAAATGATTTCTCTCTGGCTACACTTCAAGGGGAGGAAGAAGCCCTGGACCCCCACAGAGGCATCACATCCACTGGTGCACACACAGCTGTACTAGGCCCCAGTAATGGAGAGCTGAGTCTTGTGCAGCCTCTGTGGTTGAAGCATAGTGTCACCTATAATATCAAGTAACTGAAAATGATAAAAATGATGCCATACAAACTGTGCTTAGCTCTGCACACACACCCCCAAAGCACAATGTTCTGATAACAAAATGGTTTTTTCAGGATCTTGTCTTTAGAAACAGCAGCATGGTCTAAAATGTCACTTATTTCAGAAATACAGAATTGCAAGACTCGCTGTTCTCCCTGGATTTTTTTATGAATCTGCTTTACTCCTTTAGCTGCTTACTCATTTGCACTTACCTTTTAGTCTGATCATGTAAAAGGTTTTGGAACAAGTGCAGATGAAGAATAAAAACATAATGGTTTCTCACTGCTCGAGGGCATAACTCTAATTAAAAAGAACATTCTTGCTTTTAGCACCC
Source organism: Pitta sordida (assembly GCA_013390025.1). Lineage (NCBI taxonomy): Eukaryota > Metazoa > Chordata > Aves > Passeriformes > Pittidae > Pitta > Pitta sordida. The sequence continues at coordinate 56,129 of WEKX01000506.1, forward strand.
AGACTTCTCTCTCCAAAATCTGAACTTTGACATTTTCAAACTGAGATTTAAAACAAGAAAATAATTCTCAGTGCCATGGTGAAGGACTGGCTGCATTGTACAGCAGGAAGGGAAGAGTGAGAGAGAGAGATTCAAGGCTAATAGACTTATCAGGAATTTGAGCAAGGAAAATGTAGATTTGTTCATCAGCAGGACCCCAGCTTGCATTCACATAGCAGCACTGAGGCAGCAGCTCTGTGCAGTGCTGGAGTCCCTGCAGGTATCTGTAGGATGTGCTGCTCTGCTTAAAAGAGTATGTGCAGTGATACACAAGCACCAACACACATTGGACTCCAAGTCTGTAACACTGAATGGGAGCAAAGGGACCCCTGGTCAAACCCCCTGTGTGGCACTCTCAGCCACCCATCCCTCTGCTGTGAGCTGTGCTGCTCGTTCTGGTGTCACTACCCCACAACCCAGCAAGTTATACACAAACTCCCCTCCAGGTGATGGAGGCATCTCCAATCCCATCCCATGTTAACACACTACAGTTAACAGGCACAGTGTGATCAATGTTACACATAGTCCCTGTGATAGCAAGCACAGCTCTGCATGTTCCCACTTACTCCCGTGAGTAACACCCCAGTTGGGTTTCACATGCCAACACGCCCAGCAACACTAAGATGGGTCAGTGCCTGCACACCCACAGACTTCTCCTGGCTCACATCATAAGACTCCCTCAGAGTAAAAACAGCCAGAAGCCCAACACTTAAACCCTCAGGGATATATCCAGGGCCAGGCAAGAATTTATGAAGTATGGTTTTTGTGCTCCATATCCAGAGGCAGCTGCTTCTCCCAGCCTCAAGCCACCAGCTACAGACCATGCTATTTTTAACATGTAAACTCATAAAAGCAGAGCAGACATATAAATACACAGGAAAATATACACACATATAAAGGAACATCCCAGAACACCAGGGCAGGCTTGCCCAGGGGCACTCTGAGCACCAGGTATTGTGTAGCACTCCTGCTTCTATAGCACTGCCTAATTCCATAAGGCTTCCCAAAATGATTCTCATTAGGCTGCTCCTCCCAACTCCAACACAAACAACTTTAAGCCAGAGCTTCTCTCTTTAAACCTCTCCTAGGTTGTCCCTGACTACATAGAGCAACAGAAAATCTTTGCAGAAAAAACTCAGGACATTCATGGCCAAGACTTCTGATTCCATATGTGCTGGAAGATGACCCTCATTACCACATGAAACAAATTAGATGTGAACATTGCTTAACACAAGTCCTGCACCATCATTCCACAAGCCACTGTTAACAAATAAAGTTCACACATACCTGCAGAGTCAAGTGCAGCTTGAAGATCTCACCACCAGAAGATCTCACAGCTCAAACCCTCAAAGTCAGGGTTTCTCACTGGCAGAACGGGTGCGACAATGTCTCTTGTTACAGGGTGAGATCCTACATTCACAGCTCCTCAAGAGCAAAGTCCTTTTCCTCTTAACAAACTGTAGATCCCCACAGTTAGAAAGACCCCACAAATGACACCACATTCCAACTACAAGGATCTCCCACACACATCAGTCAACCCTTTTGTCCTGTTTCTACCCCTCTTTATAGACACAGCCTTCAGCAACATGTTTAAGTCATTGAGTAAATTGGCAGAGTAAAATGAGAATTGGCAACACATGTTGCTAAGTCACAGGTGTGGCTGATTTTTTCTCTATATTCTTTGCTTGCAGCTCCCTTTACTCTTGTGATATCTCAACTATAAATTTTAAGAATATTTTTAAATTTGTATTTTATAATTAGCTTCTTATAATCAGCTGAAAGACATTCACTTTTGCATTAGGAATGGGAAAAATAAGGAAAAGTGTGGAACCACATCCTCAGAAGGCAAAAATCAATAGACAGAAGATCAAGAGATAAACAAATAAAATTTTTCAGGTTTGGAATCTAGAGTCATTGAAAACAGCAATTTGGAAAGGCGCATTACAATTACTAAATGGGTAATAACATGGAATTAACTCATACTACTCTGTTTTAACTTCAACAGATTACACACCATAGTTCATTTCCTCTTGCAACAACTCAATAAAGGAGCAATTAAATAATTATTGCCTCCAACCAATATTAGTATTAATTTTATTTTAAACATCAATATAGAGGAAACATTTGCTAACAACAAATAAAATCCCACATATATATGGATTTCTATGTTGAAAATCAGTTCATCAGCTAATGCGAACAAATGACTAAATTATTTCAATACTTCATATCCAGCACATCTTCCTTTACAATGCACATGTAGCTGCATTTAATGTGACTGAGTTTGAAGATTTTACAAGTGGAAAATATTCACCCCTATGGGCCAGGCTACCCACTGCAGTGCCCCCGTAGGAAGGGAGATTCTCCATAACTCAGCATTAACCTGACTGGCAGAATCACTGAGCTTGCAATGCAGAGAGCTAATGAGTGCCATCAGAACACCACGTGTTGCCCATAGAAACATTTGTAAAAAGATCATCCTTGTGATAGGACATGCTGGAAAACTCAGAAGCAGCTGCAGGATAATTTATTTTTGATTCGGAGTCCTCATCCTGTATAACAACGTTAACTAGCTTCTGGATGATTGACCAGCTTCATTCATCACATGCTTCAAAGAAAAATAAGGACACTCTGGAAATATTACTGTAAGCAGATCTTTTTTCCCCCTCCCTTTTCTTTTTTTGCCGACAGGAGAGGAAATACTTTTTTCAGTCTTCATTTGTAATGGCAAAAATGCGTATGCATGTGGATGAAACCTTGCAAAGAGCTGGACATGGCCACAAGACATGAGTCCAGCAGCCCTAGACAACTACAGGCCCCGGACATTCACACAAGATTAAAGAGAGAGAGGAGATGTGGACCGTCCTCTCCACCAGTTTGAGAATGTCACAGAATCACAGAATCACAGAATCACAAAATATTATGAGTTGGAAGGGACCCACAAGGATCATCTAGTCCAACTCACCATCTAACACCCGTACAGAGACCGAGAGCACATCCCAGAGCGTAACACCAACCTAGATCCCNAAGACATCGCAGAATTTTGCAATCACTGTCTTGCTGGGGTTTAGTTTATTTTGGGTTTTAATGGTCTCTAGCAGTAATGCCTAATGAGAACAGAGGCTATGAAACTCACCCACTGTGCCAATACACACAGAGGTTTTTTCCAAATCATTTAAGAGTGATTTAGACACTTGAAAAAAAGTCCCAAACCTCAAGTAATTGTTTGCAACTAAGGTATGGCCCAATTTCAATTATTCCACTGATTGATCTTTAGGTGATAGATTTTCAAAAGAACCTAATAAAGAAAAGTGTCCAGTTCCTATTAAAATGTAATGGGATTGATACCTAATCAGTTCAGGCTCCTTGGAAAAATCCAGTTTAAATTAATCTGTGGAGAAGCTTTGCACTTCTGAGACTATGAGTTAGCAGAATTTACTCTTAAACTATATAAATCTAATGAACCTTAAATAAGATGCTCCGAAAGCATCTGTCCATATGTCTCTATCCTGGACAACACCATCCGTTCTAATCCAGTCCTGGACTCGGGCAATAGAAATCCCCTAATTTCTACTAACCATATGTTAGCTTTGCCATATGGAAAAAATATGCAGTGATGAGAGTGGTGACAGAGCCAGACTTCTTTCCATATGTAATCTAGAGTATGACAGTCTCTTCGGAGGAGAAAGCCAGGTACAGCCCATGCACGTCCCTGCAGGGAGAGCCCAAGTTGCCCAGCAAACACAATGTAAATAACTCTCACACGTAGTTTTCAATAGGCTCCGCATAATTATTTTACAGTGTTGCACCCAGACACGAGAGCTTGGTTGTCTGCCATGAGTACTAGGACTTCAAACAGCGAGCAAAAACCTGATTATTTGGTATTACTGAGAATGCCATTCTTACAGAAATTCAGCAGACTCCTGATGGGATTTTATCAGGAGGGAAAAAAAAGTATCATTTATGCAAAAAAATGAAGCACGGTTATGAATTTGTGTCCTTCCAGTGTTAATGTTATTGCCGCTAATAGGCATCTTCAGGCTCAAAGGAGTGATGCAGGTGAGACAGCTGAGGAGACAGTGAATATTTGCCTGCCTTTGCCCAACAGAAATTGGGTTTAAGTCACAGGCAAGGGTCCAGTGATTGCAATGTCCTCCTCTCCTACCCATTTTCCCACAGACTGAAAACTCTGCAGTCAAGGCAAAAAACCAGAAATATAGGGAAAAGATTTGTCAGATCCCCAGCTGCTCAGGTCAGCGGTTCATCCCCACTCTCAGTGGAAATGGCTATTCCCAGTCAAGCACAAGTCTGGAGGACACCTCCTTTGAGGTGAGAACACCTTTATGCCTGTGCAGCAGTGGAAAGCCACACTAGGGGTGCAGATGTCCAGTCCTGGGTCTCTTCTGGCACGAGCAGCAGAAGGCAAGCCAGGATGTTAAAAACTTGGAGCAAATCACTGAGGTGTCCAGCTGGGACTGACTTGTGTCCTGACGTTCCAAACCTCGGATTTGCTAAGGCACACCTCTGCCACCACATGTTAAGGCAGCGTGCAGGGAAATGACTTTGCTGCAGCTGAGGACTGGATAAGAAAGACATAAATTATCTCTACTCCTGTGCTTGCCTCATTCCTTCCCTCTGCAAGGAAATTCACATCTCTGAGTAAAACAAAGCTTCCTTCTTCGTACCATGGGGGCCTCCAAGCAGATGATCGTATGTTCCCTATTCTAAGAGCTGATACAGCCCAGAAAGGTTATCTAATTACAGAAACAATACTTATTGGGTGCACTAATGCTTCTGCAATTTTAATAGCAATATGATAGCTAGGATTTATATTATTTTCCCTTTCTGATTAATTATTTACACAGAGACAAGCATAGATTATTAAGTACGTGTGTGCTGTGCCAGACTGAAGAGAGAATTTTTTAAAAAGAAAAGGGAAGAAATGGACTCTAAACTTCTTGGAAACAATCATCCAAGTGTTTTGATGTTTTGTGACCCAGCATTTTGCATCAGGCTACCAGTACATTGGTTCAGAGTGCAGACTTGATCCAGAACACTACAGGTAATGTTATAACTTCCCAGTTTGATACATGGCAGCTGGGAAACATCATAAAATATAATAAGTATTGCAGTGACTCTTTATTTGCTCTCCATGTAATGCATCCCCAAGTTGCTACCTAGAATTGGGAGAAAACTTAGGAATAGCCAAGGCTTCAGAGAGAGAGACCTGTAAACTACCCAACCCACTTCAAAGCACAGCCATGAGTTCTTCAAATAGACTGTGCTCTGGTGGAAGCACACATTTCCCCTCCTTTTAGTAAAAAGAAAACCAACTTCTGTCTAAAATTTAACATAATTTCCTAAAATCAAGTAATTCTTGGAGATTTGCCCTAATATACTTTAAAAGACAAGTCAGATAATTATTTTTAAACTACAACATTGAGCCTGGCCAGCTATTCAGGTGAGATGATCTCATTTTCAGTATTTAATTTTTTAAAAATTCAAATTAGCCTAGGACACTGTGAAAGCTATGGATAAAAATCTGCCCTTTATAGAAATCTAAAAAACCGTGGCTACCGTATAACCATTCAGCTTGAAACACAAATCTCTGTTTAACATCTGTGCAAATTCCTCTGCATTTGTTTATCATTCTGCATACCAAAAAGCACTTTGCTAACTTTCTGCAAGTCCAGATGTTTACATGAAATGGTGCTGTTATCCTCCTTTGTTGCAGTGGTAAAATTAATAAGAGAAAATTCCTAAGGAGAAAAAAGACAAATCTTTTTGCTTATGTCATTAAATTCATTCAGCCTGGAAAGAAATTAATCCTATCAAGTTTTAATCAGGTGGTGACTTTGCTTTGATTTGTGAATAACAGTTTTAATAAAAGATATTTCACAGAAGAGAAGAATCTCTAGTGCGAAATGCCCCACAGCCTCCTCCTCTGACTGGGAGTTTCTGGTCATTAAAAAAAAAAAAAAATCAAACCTAAAGCAGAATTATCTCTCCCTACCTCACCTGCAGCTATGAAAACATGAGTGAGAGGTCAGAGGAGAGGACAAAAAAAGCAAGTCCTTGGAAAAAGGGGAGGGGAAAAAACAATCTAATTGGAGTGACTCTAAAATCCCACCACTGCCTCCCAGGTTGGGGCAGTGGAGTCTATGAGCCTCAGCAGGACATGCAGATCCTTCTCACATCTGCTTTCATAGCATCAAAGATGGATTAAGTAAATCACTCCAGGCATAAATTTACCATAAATGATGCAGGGTATTCCTCTCCCTTACCAGGATCAGGCAACTGAAGCTGCACAGGCTGATCCCCCAGGCTGTGGGACCATGGACCACACTGTGGCACTGGAGGGAAGGTGCCCTGCCTGGCTCTGTGCGATACCCTCCAAGCAGTGTGAGGACAGACAGATACAAGAGACCCCTCCTAATCCCTACCACTGGAATACAGATGACCCACCAATTCAGCACCCAGAGAGGAACCACATGGAGCGATAGCCCATGTCTGCACAAACACACCTCCAGAAGAGATTTGGGAACAGAAACATGCACGTATCACACAACTCACAGAGCTCATGGTTTAGTGGTGGAGTGATTCTACAGCCACAGAAAGAGACTTGATTCACACCAAAGGTTGCAGAAACATGGATCAAAGATTAATTCCATCTTGTTCAAGACTGAGGAGCTCAGTGACATGGTCTAGTTGGTGGGGAGTTGGACTAGATGATCCTGAGGGTCCCTTCCAACTCAGAGCAGCCTGTGAACCTAGAGGGTAATCAGCTGCTCCAGAGAAGGCGCAACTGCGAACTACAAGTTATAGTCTTGGTACATTTTCAGCCTTGTGTGGTGGAGAAGGTGACACACACCAAGGTAAAAGGGAAAGCATATTCATGGATAGGAAAGCAGAAACATTCTGAATGGGTCCAAGTGTCTGCAGTGATGCTGCAGCATCACGAGCACTACAGCAGCATCTTCCTTGCACAAGTCACCTCCACTCCCTCGACTATGAAGTGCAGCCTTGGAGCAGGATGGGGTGGGAGCAAGCACAGCACTGCCTGCGAGGAGAAAAGGCAGATCTAGACAGTATTCCTGCCCCTGTTATTTTCTGGTGAGGACTTCACAATAGAGTAAATCTTAGGTAGCAATGAGACCTGCTGTGTAGGGAAAAGCTGAGTACGACTGAGAAACCCTTCCATCACTCTGTCACAGAAAGCAAGTTCCCTGGGGCTTGAAGGAAGGCTGTGCCTTAAACGATTTGCTCTTTAATGGGCTTTTTCTTTGCAATCAGCATGTGAACTTTGAAAAACTACCGGTTTGGTTTCTGGAGTATGTAGTGCTGAGCCCACCGAACCCACAGAGTTTCCCACTCCCTGACCCGCGCACGAGCCGCCTGATTGGCAGCCCTGCCACAACAGCCTCCCTGCAATTTCTACACTAGGTATTGTATTAAAAATAATATGCTTCTGATTTTAAAAATAGTTTTAAAAAGGATGCTGTTGGAACATCAGTGTCCTAAAAGCTAAAAAAGACGCATTTTTAGTCGCAGAAATATCTACGTATTTCTGAAACAGGGCAGTACGGCACGCCTGTGCATTGCAGACCTGGAGTCAAGTGGGTTACTCTGAATCCAGAAGGGTTTGGGGTAGGAGTGGAGGATCCATCAGGGCCAGTTGAAGGGCAGGATCTGGCCTGGCCTCTGTTCTTACCCCTCTGCAGAGAGAGGGTGGTGGCTGAGTGTTCTCCACTGCAATGCACATATTGCAGCAGGAACTGGTAGGCTTTGCAAGAATCAGCTCCAGCTGGAAAAAAGGGCTGGAGTTAGGCGTGATCTGCTTAGAAAGGACTTCTCTGCCTGTGTCAGCCCACCCAAATCTCCCTCAAAGCCTGATCTCCATGACTCAGCCTCCAGCACACGCAGGACAGGTGTTGTCCCCTAGGTTACATGTGGAGCCTCTAGGGGACCAGAGAACTGGACCCAGTCCCCAGCTAGACCAACCCTTTACAGACCCAGTCCCTTTACAGCTAGACCAACCCAATTCTCCTTGTGCCCTGTAATATCCCATTTTGGGTTCCCCCGGTCTCTTTCTCCAAGGGCTCAATTGCCATTAACATTTCACATCCTCCAGGAGAATTGCAGAGGACTAGTGCTGAGCAGCAGCTTCTAACCCCTCCTCATGAAACTAGCTTAGCCTTTGTTGCACTGTATTTACTTCTGTTTTCCAAGACTAGGGAAAAGCAAACAATGTAGAAAACCTTTAATTTCACATTTTTTCCCAGCTGGTAAAAATGATAGCTAGATATGCACACATCAGTATAATCATCTCCTAAACAAATGGCACAATGACAAACCGAGGGGGCGGGGAGAGGGGGAGCAGAGCACAAGCTGGTGTTTTCAATTTAGAAAGTATGCATTATTTACACTGCCATTATTCCACTCAATTTGAGTTCACGCTTTAGTCCTAATTTCAGTATAATCAAAGTCAATGAATATTTAATCAGCATTGCTTCCAGAAATTGAGTAATGCCATTAACATAATGTCCCCAGGACTTCAATGCCGATTTTCCTCAAAAGCATGGGACTTCCACTCTTTCTACCCTCCCCCCCATTACTTTAACAAGTTGGTGCTCTGATCTTCATGTTTGCTGGGTTTAACAAGGTGGAACCTGTCCAAAATGCAGAGAATAACACTTCCAAAATGTTGAGATGTCTCACCATTCATATTGATCCAGCCCCAGGACAGTTAATAAAAGTAGAGCATTTCACTTCAATATGGCTCAGTATGGAAAAGCATCATAATAGCAATAATCCATTTGCACTTCTGGAGCACTTTTCAATAGAGGGGCTCGAGTCGTTCTGTAAACATTAATTAATGCCTTCCACTCCCCTGCAAGGAAGACACTTATTTATGTGATAGCTAATCTACAGATAGGAAAATTGGTGCATGATGAGGTTAAGTGCCTGGTTTACAGCCACCCAGGAATCCAGCAGCATTTGGGCAGAAGTTTGAAGCTCTGAATGGCTCCAAGCTTCCTTTTCTAACCAACAGACTGTGCTGCTTCACTAAAATAAGATCAAGAAGAGCAGCGGTACCTATGAATATTTATGAACAATACAAAATTACAGCATAAAAAATTGTACAGACATTTCAGAGCTGCTAAGTGATGGCTGTAGAGCTGAATCTCTATGTGCACGGAGCATTGAGTAGTCTGTGCACACATGCCCCCTCCAGTGGGGCTGCATCTAATCTATCATCTTTTCTAACATGACTATCGCTGTAATATCTCAGCAATGCCTTCAGCTGAAGACCTATCACAGTCTTCCGTCTATCTGGGCTGGTTTATAAAGCTTTTCTCCATGGTGCTGAAAAATCTGTGGGGCATATGGTTTAAAATACTGGATAAATTCCCTGCTTTCCTTTCTGTAAGTCTAGATAGAGTTTTAATGTAACCTTTATCAGTAATAAACAATCTCTTGTTCTCTCATAAAATTAGATTTAATCCTTTTTTATGTTAATAAGGAAGGAACAAAGTTCAATTTTGTTCACACTCACAACACGTGCAAGTGGGGAGTCTGAGGTCAAGTATAGAAAGTACTTTGAAAGTTATTCTAACCTGATTTTTCAGAGGGTTTTGGTAGATTAGGATCATCACACATTCATAAACTTTTTCATGAACAATTTTTTATTTCATATCAGTCAGTTACAGCTTCTCCAAAGGTACCCAGTTTGCAAATGTATCCATGGTTCTTGGTTGTACAGGTGCACGCGGTGTATGGAAAACTCAAGCTCTCACCTGCAAGAGTGGCTTTCAAAAACATTTTCTCTAGAAGTTTTGCAAAGTTGTTGAAGCTCAAAAACAGTAATGTGCTTATTTTGCTGAATTACATCATATTTATGACCAACTCCAATGTAGTCTTGCTGTCTGGCCATGAATTTAGGCTCAGGTTGGCAAGAATGAAGTAGCATCTCCCAAGTTTACACTCCAGCTTCTCGTAATTATCCTGATGCAGGTAGATATGAAGATGGAGGTTTTGCAATCATTTACAAAGCTGGTTTTTTGACTCATTTCAAGAGGTGGCTCTTGCAGATGGAATGGAGAAAATAAATGTTGCAGTTGGATTACAGATGGAGGAGTAAGGAATATGGATGCAGAGGGAATAAATAAATATTTTGCTTGAGTAGGAGTGGAGAGATATTTGTAATACATAGTCCAGAGAAAGGAAGAAAGACCTGGTCAGCTCCAAAGCTCAACTCAGCACCATAGAATAGCACATAGCTGTCACTTTGGCATTAACCATCATAGAGGGAAAGCCTCCCCCTAATCTCAAAGAAAGCACTTCTATAAGGCCAGGTAGCATTTTTCCAACCGATCTTGCTCTCGATAACAAGTATTTTGAAGTCAGAAGATTAGTGGTTCTGTTTAAGTGACATATTCTCCTGTCTCTTGAATGAAGTTGTCTCAGCCATGGTCCACCAACACCCTCTACCATCATAATGCCTTTAAACATCAGCCTTAGGAAAAACCACTACTATCCTGACTGAAAAAAAGTAAACACAGCAGCTGTCTTTCACCAGTAGCAGGAATGAAACATGGTGGTTCTGCCCTGAGAAACCCCACTTTCACTGACTCTGAATGAAAACTAGTGACTGATAACATCCAGAGGTACTTCCCTTTGAAGGAAAACAAGGCAGTCTCACACATGTCTGGTCTGCAGCTCACCAGCACGCACAGAAGAGCAATCAGTGCTGTTGGGAAGGTGTTTCACAGCACAGTTCCTGACAGGCAGAGTAAGAGTTAAGCCAGAGGGTGGGGGAGAAGACAGAGGATTGCCATAACATATCATCAGTGGGACTATTAATAGGGTTCAGGTTATAACTTATTCATGAACTTCTGCACTTTTCACTCCTACAGCATGGCAGGGTAACTCGGGAACACTTATGAATGACACTACTAATGCACCAAAGAGAAAGAAAACACAGTTCTGCTGCTGTTGCACATTAAACCTATATATTGCTCTTCAAGACTATAGCAGATCAGTGAAGCAGACATGGATACTACTGTTAAAAGATTGGCCCTCAGTGTATCACTACCCCCAATGGGTCTCGGATGCCTTTGGCAGACACACAGCACATTAAATCTTTTAATCTTGGCTACACTTGCATGACTTGCTGTATGATTCCTTTCTCAGCAAATACTTATGAGTGCTGTGAGAGTCAACATGCAGCACCCGTCTCTCCAGGGCTCATGGCTGCGGAGGTCCAGTGCCAGCACAGAGGTGTTTCCCTCGCTCCTCGCAAGGTCGATGCAGTTGAGACCAATGGTCTTCCCTAACTGTGCCACAGTACAGCTCACAGTGAGATAATGCTAATCAGTTGGGTCAAAGCAAACAACCTCAATAGTTTCACACCCTGAAAAAAAATCTGTTCTGTGGGTTTTGAAGTTCCTGTCCACAGAAAGGTTTTGAGTGGCCTTGAGGGCAGGTAAGAGTAATCACTTGCAGCCAGGGGCTATGGCTGACCAGGCAGAACCTGCAAAACGAAAATAGAGCTCCCAGAAATGTGAAGACCCCAATTCCTATTGCTGTTTGTGTTTCTGAAGGAGAGCAATACAACGGCGCAAATAATTTAGGACTTAATAGATATGGCAAAGGCAATGTGGTGTGTCAGTAGTGAGGCCAAGGAAAGAACATAGATATCCCTGGGGAGCAAGTTTATTCCTCTCACCTACACTCCTGGCAAGAGATTTAGCACATGTCACTGGTCACTGTTTTATCTCCAGTGTCTTAATTGTCTTCCTGCTAGTTAGGGTTCATTGTATGTTATATTGATTGGTTTTTCCCCACTAATTGACTGTGTGGTTGTTGGGTTCTTTAATTGCCATCTTGAAAGGCACTGTAAATTGTCCTACATCAACATTAGTGATGGTAAAAAAACAAGAGTGGTGCGAGGAATTTCAGTGTTAATACAGTGGGGAAACATTTCAAGGCAGGCAGCTTTTTTACCCAGCCCAGGTATACAGTCTAAATGGTAGAATTTACCTATTTTTCAGTAACCTTTTGATAAATACACAAATGAAGTGTGTTTTTCAATCCCAATAAGAAGATCCTTAGATATGTCCCCTAGACTCAGGGGCCAATCCCTTGCAAATGAAATGCTCCACCTTTCGGAAACATGATTGCCACTTGGCCTACAAGGTCTTGGAGGGCTCTCGTCCCATTTAATCCCCTCTCACCCAACTCATGCTGATGTTGTACACCAAACCCAAAGATCTGCATATTCATATTCTGGATTCAAGCTCCGGTTTTGAGCCATGTTCTGGTTCATTATTCATTGACCCAGATGATGGATCCACATAGCCTACAGCATGTTCTTCCCAGTACACATGTGGTTCCCAGCTCCTCCTCCAGCTATCTGAAGTCCGATCCAAGCCATAGAAGTTAACGGGTATTTACTTTAGAGTTGGTCTAGTTGGTGGGAGGCTTGGATGGATGGAGAGTGGTGCCTGTGGTTCCACGCTTGTGGGCCTGATCCCTGGGTGGGCGCTCGCTTGGGAGTTGGACTAGATGATCCCGTGGGTCCCTTCCAACTCAGAATAACCTGTGAACCTTTTGGTTCAGATCTTAAAACATTTAATGTCTCTCACAGACCTAAGGGTACAGACAGGCACCGAGAGAGATTTTCCAAGTTTTGTAATTTCTACTAATCAACTTCAGCCATGTTAGAGCCTTTGAAAGTTTGACAAAGCACTCGCAAGCATTTTGAGATATTTAAATTGTTTTACCTGCATCAGTCCTCCAGACCCCATAACTGCAAACATTGTCTGTGTATCCAAACCCAAACTCTCAAACCAGCTATACCGGTCAGGATGGCTCAGTCACGCCATACCTCGAAATATTCCAAAGATGACAGAAGACTATAAGAAGAAAGACTAATTAAAGACCTAGACAAGAAAATAATAAAAAAAAAAGCTTTATTAAAACAGCATTTAGCCGTGAAAAGCACTGGGCATTATTTGAGGTTTACTGAATACACATTGACTCTCTCTTTTCTGGAACAGCGTCAATACCGTAATTGATCCCAGGCCTCTTCTTAGAAGAATCCTAGTTCTAATTTAATCCTATTGAGCAGCAGTCAGAAGCCCACCAAGGGAGGAATTCCACTCATTTTAGCAAAACATCCAATCAGTGGTGGGTTTTACAAAACCAAAAGACAGTATGCCTTCTGCCTATTTTTGAAGGGTGCCAATGACTGCAGCAGTCCCTGGTGCTGGCACTGCCTACTCTCAGGAGAGCGACATCCAGGACCTTGCTTGTCTTCCTATTAAGGCAACAAAAATGCCTGGCTTAGCTTTGTGTAAAAATGAAAAAAAAAATAAAATTGAAGATGCAAAACTGTCCTATTGGTGCCTGACGCTTCCTTTTTTTTTTTTCTTGCTCTCTCTTAGGTAAGGAAAATTCCCTCCCTGCCTATGTGCAAACATTCATGAGGGGACAGTTAGAGTTTCTTTTTCAGGAGGTTCTTTTTCATCTAAGTGTACCCATCCTGCTATCCTATCCTATTCTATCCCATTTGTCAGTACCTTCACATGGGTTTTCGGTACAGGTTATATTTCTACTGCTGAGAATATGCTATGAAAACTTGTGTTCTCTATTCCAACATGTATTGACCTCTCTTTTATTCTTTCTCACCCCTC
>WEKX01000511.1:0-17027 GCA_013390025.1 Pitta sordida
TATTTGAGGGATTACTGTACTTACATAAATTATGTAAATCAACATTATATGAGATATTTTTCCTGCTTCAACATTATCTAAAAAAAAAAAAAAAGCTGACCAAGTGAAGCCTCTGTTCAGATGGATAGCAGCTATTTCCTGAAAGAATGCACTGTTACTTGCAACAAATCCAAAATTGCTGTTTGAGTCCAACTTTTAATGAAATTAAATTAGCTATTATTTCTGTTTGCTTTTAAGTTTGATTATAAGGGAATCAGGCACAAGAAACCTCTTCTACAGTGAACTCTTTGCTCCATTTTCTTCATAACTTTTCAGTATTGGAATTAATAGACCTAGAAAACTGGAGAAGCAGAAACTATGAAGCCCTCATGTGACCATATCAGTTTGCCTGCTAATACAGAAGCATTTACAAAAGTCTACTAAAAAGAAAATATGGACACTTTTATTGATCTCCTTGAGGCAGAAAATACAGTAGCAAAGAGGTCCATTACCTAATACTTTACCACTGTCCAGCTGCTTTACAGTCAATTATGTTCAGTTAATGTGCATCTTAATGAAGATCTTTACATACAGTTATAATTACAAACTTTACACTCCAATGTCAGTCTTCAGTGTCTGATTGGTACTTTGTCGGCATAATATAACAAATGTTTTCTAATTACATTTCAGTTCATTAAAATTAAAACAGACTTCAATAAAAGCAATTTGCAACATGTTAGTTATTTTACTAATGACATAATCCTATTTATTTTAGAGAATAGGATTCAGGAAGTAATAAAAAAATTAAAAGTACACTACAACTATTAATATGCCTGGTCACTACTAAGGATCATTGTCATTTGGTTATTAAAGTTATTATGCAAATTTTCCCCATAACAAATCAACACACTCCATCAACGTATTTGGGAAGAGAAAGTATATGAAAAAAATATTACCCCCAAAACACAAAGATACTTCTGTAGCAGATTTCTCTTTGATTCAACCATGGAGTTTGCTGTGGACGAAAAATAGACAATGACAGATCTAGGAAGATGACTCAGGAAGTGAGAATAGTGTGAAAAGACAGAAAATAAGGAAAAGCATGCTCAATTGTTTCTAATGCAGATTTTAAATCGGAATGCATCATCTAAGTTATCACTCTTGATACCATGAGAACATTTGGGCGCCAGGTTGTGGGCAGAGTATTAACTAACATCAAAACATCCCTATGTCAGTCATCAGGGCTGAAGAGGACATCACCCCATGCTACAGGAAAGGAAACACTTCTTAGGAAGTATCACTGACTACTAGAGCTTGAATACAGATTGTGCACCATGCAATTACCTCGAATTTTTTTACCCCTTTTTAGATGAAGGTCATTCCATTAGCTTCACACTGGCAGAAAAGAAAACTATATATTTTTCAAGTCATTAGACATATTAGATAAGTTTTTGGGACAGAAATGAAAGGAGACAAGTCCTGAGGTTCACTGCTTTATGAAGCTACAACTGAGATTTCAGCAGATTGGTACTTTACAATGTTACTGATAGAAAAAAAAAAATAATAGCCTATAATCAGGAAATGGCTGTGGTATAAGGAAACAATATTTCAAAATATCCTTCAGTGAATGACATGTCTACTTACTGCACTAGGAATAAGAATATTGTTACTCTGAGAAGAATATGTGAATTTTACATAAGAATTTTTACAGTAGATAACTGCTATTTATTACATGTATTATGCAGTTCCCTAATTTTATCTATTATCATGGACCTCCTGTGTTAAATCTTGCCTGGTTTCCTCATAAATACATTATAATAATGGATGCAGAGGGCAATATAGTAACCAAAAATGAGGAAAAGGTAGAAATAACTAATATATACTTTGCCTCTGTTTTTAACACTAAAACAGACTGCCTGCAGAACAACTGGACCAGCAGGGTCATGGAAGGAGTTGGGGTGCAGTATAACCCCCTTGTAATCCAAGAGGAGGTAGTCAGAGACTTGCTGAGTGGCTTGGACCCTCATAAGTCCATGGGACCAGATGGGATCCATCTGAGGGTGATGAAAGAACTAGCATACAAACTCACCTAGTCACTCTGCATAATTTATCAACAGTCCTGCCTTACTGGTGTTGTAGCACAAGACTGAAAATTGGCCAATGTGACATCCATCCACAAGAAGGGCAGGAAAGATGATCCGAGCAATTACAGACCTGTCAGCCTGACCTCAGTCCCGTGCAAAGTCATGGAACAGATAGTCTTGTGTGCTATTATGCAGCAACTACAAAACGACCATGACATTAGATCCTAGACAGCGTGGATTTCGAAAAGGCAGGTCCTGCGTGACCAACCTGATCTCCTTTTACGATCCAGTNTAGCTTATTGGAATGGACTGCCCGGGGAGGTGTTGGAGTCGCTGTCCCTGGAGGTGTTTAAGAGAAGACTGGGTGAGGAGCTTAGAGACATGGTCTAGCTGGTGGGGTGTTGGGCTGGATGGTCCTGCGGGTTTCTCCTGGCTCGGAGTGGCCTGCGTGCCTGTGAGGTTTATGTTCACCACTCTGGGGTATGCGTTCGATCTCAGTACAGGCATTAGATGGTGAGTTGGACTGGATGATCCTTGTGGGTCCCTTCCAACTCATAGTATTCTTTGATTCTGTGATTCTGTGATAATACAGTAGATTGCCATTTTTTTCAGGAGTGGAGGGAATAATACTCCAAGGGAAATGGTTCCAATATTCATAAGAAAACACTATTGAAGTGCCAGAATTAATATATAATCTATCTAATTTTAACTATTTAATAGCGGGGGGTGGGGACGGGAACAAGAAACTATTAATTCTCTTAAACTACTAAGTGAAACAGCAGTGAAATTCTTCCCACTTCATCCTCACTCAGCTCTAGGTGATGAGATGCAAAAAGATCTTGCCTCGACTCTTTGCAGACCATATATAGGAATGACAATTCTCTTATCATTGCAGGCTTCTAGTCAGTTGAGATTGATCTCAGTAGGCAAAACATTAAAATGCACAACAATTCAGGTAGCTGGAGAATTCAGAAAAGCTGGGTCTTGCATACTCAGCACCTTTCCTGCTTTGAAGAACAACATGATAGCAAGATGTGGTCACAGACTTGAAATGCTATTCTTCAATTTAGTGTGACTCAGGTTGTGAGAGAGTTAAAGTTTAATCTGTTGAAATACATGGAAAGCCTCAACAAGAAAAATGTGTTTTTTTAAATCTGCACAAAAAATTGCAAATGTGTGATCTGATAGCATTTTCTGATTCTATTTTTTGTTGTACTCATTGAAAAAAAAATGCTTGGTTGACATATGTATCCAAAAAAAACCACTCTTCCTTTAGACATATCTCCTGAATGCCTGTGAGTGCTGCAAAGGTCTTAAATCCACAGGAAATTTATTTTTTTCTTTAACCTTTGTATTACCTCTATGCTAATTTTTCCCTTCTCTTTCTTCTATAAGAATAAATGGATAAATTCCTTCACTTAATGACAGAAACATTAAAACGTGTTTGATTCACGTTCCAATTCCGAGTCTTGTCATGCTAAATGAAACTGAAAAAAGGAGATTTCTCCCTTCTGCTGATACTTTGTTTTATGTCATGTTCTCCAAACCTGGCCTACGCAATCAAGCAGCAGATGCCACTTCCTCTTACCATTACTTAGGGAATAGATATTTCTGTTTTTTCATTGCAAGTTCAGAATGTAGTCAGTGCTGTAGAATGAAACGAGTCTCAAACACATGCTAACATCTAAATGATTCAACATTTTGTAAACCTCATTATTCCGTTGTTCTGCAAGAAGGATTAGTAAAAATGTTCTAGTCCTCTCATCCGCGAACCTAAAAATTACTCACTCAAACATTTCCTAGCATAAACAGAATACCAAGAAAGAAATACTGATAGTGGTTAGGCCCTCTCTGCAAATAAAGCTGTCTTCACAGTGAAGTATCTCAATATGAAGCTCTACTAAGGACCAGTACACTAGTGAAAGCTATGAGGTATGCAAGTAGTTGCACAGAAGTCAGCTAAGAGGAAAGTAACAAGTACCCACAGTCTGCCTCAACTACATGATTCTCAAATCAAGGTAGGACATTCATGAAAGAAAACATAGATTTTAGTGGGAAGCTAGAGCCTAAAGTATTTTAAGCATTTACCAAGAATCCTCAGGAGTGACTCCTAACCGCTTGAAACACTTTTTCGTAAATCCAGCAAGCTGTATCCAATTTCAGTTTGTAATAGAGATCAGACATATTGCTCCTCTTTTTAGCACACAAACCTGCAGGCATGCAGACATGCAGACACAAAAATATGCTTTCTTTCATTAGGAAATAAAATAAAAAAAATATATCTTTAAACAATTCAAGAATAAGCTATAGGTTCACTGAGAAAACTATGTGAAGAGAATAAAAAAATCAATGTTTTCAATAATAAAATTAAACATTTTAAAAGGTCACAACCTTGTGAAAACAATAAGGGCACTTGTTTAATAAGGTACTGCATAAAAGCAATGAGATAACAAAAATATCGTAGTGACATAAAACCTGAGCCACTGTAAGATGCCTTCATGTATTGCATATACAGGCTCTGCGTCTGAAGCCGCAGTAGAACCCCTGATCGCAGGAACATTCTGCAAATCAAGGCTCAGCAGGGCTAGGAAGTCAATCAATGAATCTACTGAACAATAAAACCCATGATTACACATGTTGTTCATTCTGCAACAAACAACACTGATGTAGCATTTTTGGTCCATAATTATAAAAAATATCAATCCCATTAAAATGTGTCAATAACCATCTAAATTGATGAAAATCTAAACCCATGCAGAGAAATAATTTGTCTTCCAACCATGTAGTGGAGACAAAACACCTGAGGAGAGCCCACCATCCTCATTATTTTCCAGGTTTTTCCATATAGTACTAGGCAACAAACAATCACCCCATTCCCAGCTTTGCTGGCCAAATACATTTGGAATTTTAGCACCAGTTCTTATTATACAGCGGCTAACCTACGTAAAAATTTTGCAAGTGACCCTATGTTATGCCGTACTGCATGACCTACCAGCAGAGAAACAGTGTGAAACAGTTTAGCTCTCAAAAATTCCCTTATATCAGGAAAGAAAGTGCAAATTTAAAAAAAAAAAATTTAAAAATTGACTGACATATTTTAAAACTGAAAAAAAATCATATAAAAAAGCTCTCGTGTAGCAACTTTTATGCTTAGCTGTACCTCTAGATTACTCCTTAAAGTCTCATGTGCAAAGCAGCTCCATAGTGTCACTTTATCAACCTGTGTTGAAATATACCTCAATTCATGCCTTAGTAATTCCATTATTTTAGAATTTCTCTTCAGATTTAAACAGAGATGCCTCAATAAAAAATGCTGGGGGGGTTTTGCTACTTAATGTGCATATTAAAAATTATGTCAGGCATCTTTTGTATAGGTATAAGGTAACCAATTTCGTTACTAGGAACGGGCACCCAAAACACAGTAGGTTAAAACCTGTTATGAGGAAGGTTATTCTAGGCTTCTGAGGTTACTTAAGAAAGGGGCTAATTCAAAGTAAAATGCAATGTTGTTTTCAATTGCTTCAATTGCTTCAATTGCTACTAACCAATAGACAAAAACCTAAAAAGACCCGAACCCCCTCTGTCACATAAGTCAATAAACAGCCAACATAATATTATTTTTGATCACACTTAATCGTAATAGCATTCCTTCAGAAAGCCTGTCATGAAAAACGTCTATCCTCTTCATAAGTCTAAGATAATAAAATGTATTTTTATTTTCTTTACTTTACAAAGCAGTTAGCTAACACAGGTATTTCAGGACTATCCTAATTCTGTCGACCAAATGCGTGCAAAGTTTACAAGTGATTTTAATTCCAAGTCATTGTTTTTCTAAACATAAAAGCATTACTTTCTCTGGAAAACTACTCCCACTGAAAGCAGAAAACTGGCACCATGAATGTGTCCTCAAAATAAGATTCTGATAAGGCCCTACTAATTTGCTAACTATAGAATATTGTGAGTATCCTGCAAGCTTTAATGAGTTCAATAAACATAGAAGCACAAACAGGCAATTAACCTAATTTTCTTTGCAAACAATGTCACTCCTCTTTCTGCTATCATTTACCATATAAAAACCAAGAAAGTGTTGATAGGTTTTTAGATACAAACAAGTTTATCTGTCAGCACCATTAATCTGAAATATCATATGTTGCTCTATAAGCTGGAGAAGTGGGACCATGTAAATCTTACGAAGTTCAACGAAGTCAAGTGCAAGGTACTGTATTTGGGTCAGGCCAACTTCTGGTATCAACAGAGGGTGGAGGAAAGGAGGATTCAGAGCAGCCCTGCTGAGAAGGACTTGGGAGTGCTAGTGGATGAACAGCTGGACATGACCTGGCATCCCAGAAAGCAAATCACACCCTGGGCTGCATCAAAAGAAACCGGCAGGTGGAGGGAGGTCACAAACACCATCAGAGGGATGGAGCCCCTCTCCTATGAAGACAGGCTGAGAGAGTTGAGGTTGTTAAGCTTTGAGAAGAGAAGGCTCTGGGGAGATTTTACTGTGGGCTTTCAGCGCTTAAATGGGACTTGTAAAAAAGATGAGGACAGATTTTTGTAGGGCCTGTTGTCAATATGAAAAGGGTTAATCGTTTCAAATTTAAGGGGAATAGATTTAGACTATATATTACAAAGAAACATTTTATGATTGGGAAGGTGAAAGAATTTTTTACTACCAGGTTGTCCAGAGAGGTGGTACATGCCCTATTCCAGAAAACATTCAAGGTCATGTTGGACAGAGCTCTGAAAACCTGATCTAGCTGAAGATCCTGCTTATTGCAAGGAGACTGGATTAGATAGCCTTTAAAGATCTCTTCCAACACAAACTATTCTACAGTTTCATGACACATATAGAGAGGTCCAAGGGAAATGTCCTTTACTCAGGCATAAATAATTCTATACAATATACAGATGAAGGGCTGATTGCCTAGCAAGCAAATCTCTAGAAAAAGATGTGGCATCCCAATGGACAACAAAATGAACATGAGTCAGCAGTGTTCCCTTGGAACAAAGGCAGACAGCAGTGCCTCGAGCTGTATTAGTAAAAGTATAAGTACAAGATATAAGTACAGGTACAAGGAAATTTTCCTTTCACCCTATTTACCACTTGTGAGGCTCCACCTGGTGTTTTTGGACCACTTTTGGGCTCCTCAGTACAACAAAGAAACAGATGTACTGGAATTAATTCACTGGGGGTTACCAAGGTGGTTATGGAGCACAGGACCTTCCAAGAGAGGCTAAGAGCTGCATCTATTCAGTCTGGAGAAGAGAATATTCAGGAATCTATCAAATTGAAGGACACAGGAAAGAAAGAGTGCACAGCAATGGGATGAGAGCCAATGGACTTGGGAAGTTCCAAATAGATACAAGAAGCAAAAAATTATCCTGCAAATAGTCAAATGGTGGTAAAGGGACCCAGAGACACTGTGGGATCTCTATGCTTGGAGATGTTCACATCCTGGACCTGGCCCTGAGTAACTCAATCTAACTCTACTGGCTTTGTACAAGTACCTGGACTAGATGGCATATGGAGTTTCTTTCCAATCTGTGATTCTTAGACCAGTTTGGTTTTATAATGCTCAATATTACATTTCAGCAGTGAGTCATTAGTTTATTGGCAGTATATTAATTAAACAACTATTTTAAATACAATTTTTTCTTAATAAATCCTATCCCAAAAGATCAGTCCAAAAAAAACCCCATAATGCTTTAAAAAACTTTAAATACCTGTCATGACACAGTACTTAAACTGTTTAATTGTATCTTAATATTAAACCAGAATAGTTTATTTCAATGCATAAAGTCAGAATTGTAACTAGTTATCTCAATATAATACTGCTTATAATCTCAAACAACTATAAAAAAGCCAATATTTAACAAACTTGCAAATCGCATAATGTAGGAAAGCTGTCTAGTGCACCAGTAAAAGTTATATTAGTAGATGTCAAAACCATCTTATGGACTCCCAAATACTACTGCTGTTTCATAGCTGAGTTGTGCAACTATATAAACTCTTTCTTAACATTTTTTCCTTTCTCTCTTGTTGCTAATTGTGTCTTTAAAATTATTTTTTTCTGTTAAAATTAATGTGAGTGTCCAAGTTTAACAAATTGTTTACAGTAAGCTCAAAAGAACAAAGTCTTTGTCTTTCATATAATGATATATAGAAGTGAAAACTTCACAGAAAGTTCTTACAGTGACTCAGTAGAGACTGAAAGGAACAATAGATTGATTTGTTTTCATTTATTTGCAGTATTGGTCCTTCTGACAAAAAACTTGGAAGAAAGACAAAAATGAGCAACAAAACCCCAGAACTTTGATGAACCTGTTTAATTTCAATAATCCTGAGCAGCCAAGGAAATGTTTTAGATGATTTTAGCAGAACTAACTAGTCATTAAAGAAAGTTTTTATATATAAACAGAATTTTAAAAATGTTTAACACTTAAACTAGGTACTACGTCAGGAATTTAATGTCCAAAAGCACATCAAAAGGCTCTATATGCCTCAGAGTCTTATTTTTCAACATAATGCTCTCTAGGTACCTAGGGTTTTTCCTCTATCATGCCTATCATTATCTTATAAACTGCAGAGACCTAGAGTTTTCCCCCTTGCTTCTTTTGCTGCTTCAGTCAGAAAGTTTCTATCCTTCAATTAATTCTTCCAGATTCTACACCAAAGCTGTCGTTACTGGAACAAGAATTGAAGCCAGCTATTCCCACAGCTCGGGTGAAAACCTTAATCAGCAGACACTGGCTCATGCTGCTGCTTCTCACCCCTCTTTGCTCCACAAATCAGCATTTCTTGGCTGCACAAAGGAACAATGGACTCCACAGAGCTGCACAGGTGCTGAGACTTACCACCATAATATATACAAAAGCAAGGTGCCAGTCTCCATCCCCAGAATTACAACTGAACTCCCTCAGGGTGAGAAAGAAGCTGATATCAGTAAAAGCCATAATCTCTGAAACAGAAAATGTAAGTGCCCTTCACACACTAACATATGCACATATCTTCTCTTCTTCCAACTGTGTAAGAGTAACAATAAGAATTAATCATGGTTTCAGAAGAAGTACCAATCAAGCTGCAGATGGCAAATGGAGGAAGGTGTCATTCTGAACATACTGTGATAACCTCAAAAAGGAGCTCAGTTTCCAGGGAAGGGGGGTTTCAGACAAACCAGCTATGCTAATCATTTCCTACAGGCTTCTTGCAAACAGTATCATGTAGGTTAGGCAGGTAGTTCTCCGTTTCCTTTAGATCTCATTCCAAAGAACCTATTTTTCAAAAAAAACCCACATAGAGAGTCAAGAAATTGTAACTGTAATTCTGTATTTAGCTACCAAAACCATTTCCCATACCTTGAAATTGGCATTCACTAATAGTCAACTGTGAATTTTACTTTACTTTTTTTAAATATACCTGGCAATTGTCATGTCTAAAATCTGTAGCAAGACCTTCTTCACTAACTAGCAATAGATTTCAAGAGCATATTTTGTCTCCTGAAGTCTACATCATTTGTTCAGTCATGAAAACTGCCACAAAATAAGATTGTTACTCAGCTTTCAAAAAGGAAAGTGACTTATTTTAGTTCAAATGATAACAAAGATACTAGAGAAAAAGACGGTTCTTTGCCTGTGACAAATAGGGAAAACACAGAACACGTGCGTATTGGTAAAAGCACAAAACAACAGTATGGCAGGATTTTATTTTTTAGAAACTGCACTTGTTCACTCATCAGATGTCTTAGTAGGGCACTATAAAATCATAACAACAGATATCCCATAATAATCTTTAACACAGTGTATATGTACAAAACATCACCACATAATTCCATAAGAGGAGACTCTAAGTGAGGAGAACTGGCTACATAAGCAGGAGTGAGATGACCCAGATTCAATCCAGCTCCTCTACTGACTCTAGGCTTATCTACCCAGGGAAAACAACCTATAATAGCTTCTCCTACAGACATTCTTACTCCATTAGTCCTAAAATTTCCATGCTCAGCTAATTTAGTTCACTTTAGAATTTTACTGAAGAAAGCATGGAATACTTATAATGTTTAAATTTCATATGCCATCTTATTTTGCAACAGGATCAGTGTGTAAAGAAGAATTGATTATAAGGCTCAAAATAATCAATCTATCACTTGGTGCTTTGATGTCTTCAAAGGGTATATGACAAGAATGTATGTTACATAGATCAGAATGCTATTCTGAATCTGCAAATATATAAGAACTATATCTAGACCTTCATTTAGTGTTATACATATCTAACACAGACATGTAATTGACAATATTTCTTCCAAATTGTTTAATGACCATGTAAAATACTATTTTCTGACTTCTAGTCCTCAACAACTCATTTAACAACAGCTAGTTCCAGATACAAGAAACATTACGGAAACATTCTTGAAAAAGAAGGCAGAAAATTGTATTCTTTTTATGAAAGTTGAAGTGGCTTCCACTACTTATGTAC
This sequence comes from Pitta sordida, assembly GCA_013390025.1. Classification (NCBI taxonomy): domain Eukaryota; kingdom Metazoa; phylum Chordata; class Aves; order Passeriformes; family Pittidae; genus Pitta; species Pitta sordida. The sequence continues at coordinate 10,540 of WEKX01000511.1, forward strand.
ACTTTTTTTTTTCTTAAATTCACAGATTCACGGAATATTATGAGTTGGAAGGGACCTACAAGAATCATCTAGTCCAACTCACCATCTAACACCCGTATACAGATCCGAAAGCACATCCCACAGCGGTAAACACAAACCTAGTTCCCTCACAGTGTAGCAGGCCACTCCGGGCCAGAAGGGACCCAGGATCATCCAGCCTTACACCCCCCAGATAGACCATGTCACTAAGCTCCTCATCGAGTCTTCTCTTAAACACCTCCAGGGACGGTGACTTCACCACCTCCCTGGGCAGTCCATTCCAATGTGCAATCACTCTCTCTGTGAAGAACCTGTTCCTAACATTAAGTTTAAACCTCCCCTGGCGTAGCTTGAGGCCGTGCCCTCTCGTTCTGGTGTCATCAGCCTGGAAGAAGAGGTCCACACCCACCTGGCGGCAACCTCCCTGCAGGCAGTTGTAGACAGCAATGAGATCACCTCTGAGCCTCCTCTTCTCCAGACTGAACAACCCCAGTTCCTGTAGTCGCTCCCCATAGGGCCTGCCCTCCAGTCTCTTCACCATCCTCGTTGCCCTTCTCTGGACCCTCTCAAGCAGCTCAACATCCCTCTTAAACTGGGGAGCCCATTACATGTTAGGGTGAAGTCAATAAATACACAGGATTTAGAAAATATTCTAATTCAAATTGTACTTCTCTACTTTTACGAAGCATCTTTGAAATGTAATTTAAATTTGAAATTTTTCACCACTGAATATAAAAAGTTCTGTGCCGCACATATATAATATGGGGAAACAAAAATAGGCATTTATGTCTTATTCTTGATCAAAAATTATTTTAATTTTCACATGGAAGTGCTTAATTTCCATATGAATTAAATGTCTTAAAGCTACTTACTACTATTTATGTTTGTTATTGAACTGACATGATATATGTTTCGTTGCATCCCTGACATTTCAGCAATCAAAAGGGCTTCTTTGTGCATACTAAAGCTGAGACTACTTAGTTTGAAGAATTTGTTTGCAATAGAAACTTCACCAGGAAAAGATAAAGCATCATTATCTGATGAAATTAAAAAAAAAAACAAAACAACTTAAACTGAATATAACAATGGCACAAGTGGAATCATTAAAGAGATATATTTTTGTTGAAAAGGTGTATTATTCTTGCACGGAATTTTGAATCTGTAAATCAATGAGATCAAATAAAAGCCTAACTGACTTTGGCTGGATAAGCGTTAAATTTCTTTATAGTACAGTGATCCTCCGCTTATTTGTGACCCGTATTTTGGAGGATCCAAATAGGTGCGGATGATTTTTCTGCGAGTTGTGCAACCTTGGGACATGTGCAGGACGTACCGCGAACCTGTCAGCTCGTGAATATATAACGAGCTTATGAACATATAACTGGTCCCGCCCGCTGTCACCGCCCACCAGACTTGCCGTACATCCTCCATTCTCAAAGTTCAGGAGGAAGAGGAACTGCTACCATCTCCATGATGCCAGGACCGCTGTCGCATGGCCAGCACAGAGACACTGGGGCCATGCCAGAACTTCCAGGCACGGCGCCGCTGTGAACCGAGGGATGGCGGGGGACAGTTGCTACTACCAATGATGACCCCAAGGTGGCAGTGGACAGGAGGTTTAATCCCTAGGCGGGCAGGAGCGGAGCCACTGACTCAGCACCACGCCTCAGCTCTGTCTGCATGGCCACAACATGGGTGACGTACCCCAGTGTGTCCCAATGCCACCAGCACGGGCTCCTGACGTCAGAGTCTGACCCCTAGTGTTGGCAGCAGAACCCCCTCTCGCTGCCCAAAATAAAAAGTTCCTTCCGGGCAGCAGGAGACCATGTACGGGTACTGTGGGGTTTTTGTTCATAGATGTTTATTGCCCTGTCAGAAACACAAAACCACAGAAACAGTCAATACTGGACNTGGTGTCAAAAACACAGAAATAGTTGATACCAGATAGGCCAGGAGGGTCCCTTCTAGAATGTGTGGGGTGGAGGAGGTGCAGAGGGAGAGTAGGAGAAGGAAGGGGGGAAAGCTACAGGCTGGGGCATCAGGCACAGGGATGAGCGGAGCTGTGGGCACTCCCAGTGCGGGACGCATCTGTCCTCTGGTGCTGCGCCGGCTCCTCCCACCCATCTGCTCCCGCCCCACACATCTCTGTGGAGCAGCAGCAGGAGCAGATCACAGACAGCCACCAGCTCTTTCTACCTGTGCAGCTGCTGCCAGCCCGCACTCCTGTGGACAGCCTTGGTGGGAGGCAGACCCTGGCCGCTGCCCACCAGGGATGGGGCAGGCATGGAGCTTTCAGCCTACGGTGGGCCCACTCCCACTAGCCCAACCATGGTGAGGGGTGGAGGAGGATAAAGAAATCAACCAAAAAGTCCCGAAAAACCAACTCGCCCGGTGGGAAAAGCAATTTAGTCCCATGCCTCTCAGAGCCAAAAACACTTTATGGCTTGATGATGCCTGGCGGCGGTCCTAATGGATATGTAAATTACGCATGAGCTGGGCAGTGAGGGGTTCCCACGGTTACCAGGCCCAGGACAGGCTGTCCGCTGAGGGTACAGACAGGCAGGCGGGCACGGACATCCAGATAGGTCCCGATTCTGGCACCAGCTAACCCAGCCATGGCCACGGTCCCTGGGACGGGCTGCCAGCTCCATCTCCACCACGGCTGCCGAGTCCCTCCTGCCTGTTTATCCACTTGGGTTGACTGGGGGGCTAACAAAGCCTATGACATGATGTGCAGACATGCGGCTTCCATCCTGAAAGCCTGGATACTGCCATGCTGCCAGTCTGCTCCCGTAACCGCAGTGGGTTGCTCCAAAGTGGAAACCCCTCCCATGACAAGTGGTTTGGCCTTCTGCGCTCCCTTCTGGTGTTACAGGTTAAAGGCTAGGTCAGAGCCACCAGCACACCAGGGGCATAACCATCATGAAGGCGGCTGTAGCCCTCGCATCTGCAAACATGGCTGAGCATCCCGTGGCTAGGCAGTGAACCAGAAGCGAACTTCTGCAGCTTCCCTGACTCTGCATCACAGCCAGAAAGTCAAAAGCTTCACTCAGGGCTGTTGCAGTCCTGGAAAAATAAAACCAAAACAAAACACCTGCCCCAAACACAGCAGCCTTGCTTGCATCACAGCGCTCTCCTGAGTGCTGGTCGGGTGCACTGCAGCCCCTTTGACAGTGCAGCTGTCACTCCCATCATGGAGCGCCAGGGTACGCGCGGCATCACCCCACCCAGCAGTGACTCCATTCCCCAAGCCCTCCACAGGGTCATTCTCTGGAGAAGCACAGTGCCTCTGCCCTGTTTGAACACAAGAGACATACACCAGCAACCAGTAACCCTGATAAAACCCAGCAAAGACACGGCAGGGAACGGACATTTGCAGGAGGCTCCACGCTCACTCGGCTCTGCTGGGGGGTGGGTGCCAGCTTCAAGCTGTGCCTGCTGCTTGTGAGGTTTCTGTACTCAGAAAAGCAGCTCTTGTCCAGGAGCTAGGATTCTGTGGCTGGGAAGCATCAAAAGGCATTTCCTCCGCTTTAATGAGGAGGTACAGAGGGAGTCACACTCTCAGGACTGCCCTCCTGACCTTAGTCACAGAGGGGGAGTGGCTACAGGCGTGGCCTGCTTGAATACTCATGGGGTTTGTTATCTTCATGGATTCCAGAACTTGCAGAAATCCAGGCAGACTCAACAGCCCACGAGTTACAGGGGTTGACTGTAGTTGGTATGGGACTATGTTTTAGATTTATGATGAACAGTGCTGATAACACAGAAATGATTTAGTTATATTTCAGCAGTGCTTACACCATATCAAGGCCAGCAAGGACACTGGGGGTGAACAGTAGGTGGGAGGGAACACAGGCAAGACAGCTGATGCCAACTGACCAAATGGATACTCCATAACACATGGCATTTGTGTTCAGCAATAAAAGCTAAAGGAATAAGGAGGAAGAGGGGGACATCTGCATTTATGGTGCTTGCCTTCTGAAATAAGCATTAACACATGATGGAGCCCTGCCTCTTTGTCAGATGGCTCTGAAAAACTTGATGTAATTAAGCATTGCAATTAGTCATAATATTTTTCTAATTCTTCATAAATTGTCTTGTAGTAGGGGGAGTTTCTTTCTCTTATCAATAGAAGATATGTTTTATACAAAAGTAGTAAGTCTAGGTCTCTCTCACAGAACATAAATTAATTTTGTCTTTACATCACATAAAATTTCATTGTGGGATACAAGTAGGAAGAGGAATAAAGCCAGTTTTAGGAAAATCTTGTATGGGTTTCCAACATTTGACGATTAATACTCACTCAATTTGCATGAATGTAACATACACGTAAAATGTGGTCTTGCATGTAAGTGAACAATCATTTTATACTTGTGGACTGTTTCCAGGAAGATACTTTCTCCCTCTTTCATTAACAGTATCTTACAGACATTTTAAAAACCAAGTTTTCATATCAGTGTTTCCCTTCTCAACCAAAATTAGACTGATCACTATTAACACTTACTGAGGAAAAAACACATCTGATTTAGCAATAATGATATTCATATGTGTGCTCGCACTGAAATAAAGTTTATGGGCATCCGCTCTTGCATTCAAAGTTTGGAGGTTTTTTAAATCGTAAATATATATGCAGATTCAATGTCTGTTTATTGTTAAGTGTATTGTGTTTTTCTGTGGCTGGGTTTCTGGTAGTGATGGGGCTATGGGAGAGGTTTTTCTTCAAGAAGTTGCTGGAAGCCTCCCTCATGGCTGGCAGAGCCAATGCCAGCTAGCTCCTGGCTGGACCTGCCGCTGGCCAAGGTCAAGCTCCTCCCATGAGCAGCAGCAGGAAAAAAAAACCTGCCTGGTTTTCCCCTACTCCTGTCCTCCCCTGCCTCCTGGAGGAAAGGGAGAATGTGATATCTGTAGTAAGAGACAGAGGGGTGGGAGAGAAGGTTGCCTTTAAGATGTTATTTCTCACTTTGAGCTCAGATATTGTTAGAAACAGATTCTTTACATCCCCACCCTGGAGTTTGTTTTGCCTGTGATTACTAATAGTCCTCATTCCTGCTGTAGCAAAACCCTTCAGGTTTTTTTTTTCTTTACTTCTCTCTCTTGTTTGTATGGGAAGGGGAGGGGGGAGGGTGGGGGATGAAGTGAGAGAGTGGCTGTTGGTGAATCTCTGACATCCAGTCAGGGTCAAACCACCACACTAGAGTACGGCTAATAGCATTTGCATGGCTTATCATAAATGGAATCTTAATTTCTCTTTCAAAGCAGGAGGAAGAGGACAAGCAAGTGGAAGAAGCAGCTGCAATTCTATAGCATCCTAATGCTCTTGATTCCAATATAATTTCATTTGTTTTCATGCTATCGGATCTTCTTTTCATTCACTGACTATTTTACTGGCACTATCGTTAGACCAGGCTATCAAGGCTTTAGACGATGACTTCAAGCAGTGATGAATGTTCCTGGTATTCCATATGTTTTGTGACATTTGTAATTCCCAAGTACTATTTTAATCAGTGCAATATGCTTCAATGGTTCTCATCATCACACAATCTCTAAGTCAAAATAAGAAAACAACCTCCCCCAAAATCCTTTTAAATATGATACTTTATCACAGTTGCCAGCATAAATTTTCCGTTAGTGACAGCTCAGGGTTTTTTTTTCCAAATGCACACATGTACCATTTTAAAATATTCGATCTATTTATGGAACACACAGAGTTATGCAGTAAGTTATAGTATGTGAACACTCATAGCCAGATTTAAAACATGTCAATGGATTTCACTGAGATGTGTGGAACACTCCTAACAAACGTTTTTGTCTGTGTGTATTATACAAATACAGTGAATCCCCGGTGCATTGCGACCTCTGCATTACGACCCCGTCCATTTCCAAGGAGGATTTATCGCAGTTTTGATTCAAGGATTTGCGAGTTTATTCGGCTGACGCATGCGCAATGCCTCCGCTACGCTGAGGGGCGATGCCAGATGTCCCTGAGAGGCGGTGCCAGCCAGGCCCCACAGGGAGGGCCAGGAGTCATGCTGTCCCCTGTTACACTAAGCACAGCTGGGGAACTGAACCCACCGGGCATGTGTTACTTTTTCCATGACTACAGGCGGGGAAGGGAATTGCCCCAGGAAAGTGGGGCTGGCCGCGGCAGCCTGCGGGACATGCTCAATCCGCTGCCGCAGCTGAATCCTGTATTTGCAAGTTTGGCATTTTGCCAGATCTCTGACATGATCCGTTTCTTGCAAATATGGAGGTATAACTGTACAGTAATTTGAGTAATTTAATACAATGCCATTGAATTAGTTGCTTAGAAGAAATATTTGAATCTTACTGACTTAGTATATTTACTATTCATGAGAAAATACTACATGCTTAACTCACTCCATGAACAACTCACAAATTTAAACTCCAAATATAGAATAGTTAGGTACGTTTTTTCCCAAACCACTTAGAGAATCACAGAATCACAGAAT
>WEKX01000513.1:0-13595 GCA_013390025.1 Pitta sordida
TACACCATCCATTATGTCCTTCCAAGAAGCTTTAGTACCATCCCCTTCCCCCTTCACTCCTAATTTAAAGCCCTCTTGACGAGGCTTGCCAAATCATGACCGAATACCCTTTTACCCTTATTAGATAGATGCAACCCACCTGAGTCTAGCAAGCCATGATTATTAAATGTTTCCCCATGATCAAAGAACCCGAAGTTCTTCTGTTCACACCAACCCCTGAGCCATCTATNGCCATCTATTAATAGTAAGGACTCTCCTATGTATATCATTGTTCATCCCTGCTGTTACAGGAATCAAGCAGAACACTATCTGCATTCCTACTCCATCGATAAGTTGACCAAGTTCTCTAAGCTCCCTTTTAATTGTCTTGACTCCCCTCTCCATAGCCTCATCACTGCCAGCCTGAACCACTAACAACAGATAGTAATCTGAGGGTTTAATGAGTTCATGTATACTCCTAGTGATATCCTGAACCCGGACCTCTGGGAGGCAGTCGACTTCCCTGTGGGATGTGTCTAGTCTGCACATGGGAACTTCTGTTCCCCTCAAAAGGGAGTCACCTACAACCACCACCCTTCTCTTCTTTTTAACCTGTGAACCTGTGACATCATTCCCTCCCAGGTCATGTCTGTTAACCATTGCATGTAAGCCTACGTAAATATACAAGAATATTTCTAGAGCTGTGAATCAAGGGCACTCTTCATCCGCTTCCTTTCTCAAATTTTCTTCTATCAAATAGACATTGTTGAGACTAATTCCACTAACTTATTAAAAAATACATAATAACAGACATAGTGCATTCATTTTGTGCAAAATTCAGGAATTAAAAAAAAACCCCAAACCCACAGTCCAAATTCAAATTTCTAAGAGCAGATTTAGGAAAGCTCAGACCACTCTAGAAAATGGGAATACTGAGCAATATCCCGCTTCTCTTTTATAACAAGGAATATAAAGTGATTGAGAGAAACTGGAGCTATTGAGCTTTAACGCGATTCTCCAGCAGTAAAAAGCTCATGGGTCTGTTACGAGCCACAGCATACTTTAACACATGTTCTCCAAGAAAAAACCCTCACATTTTGGGTCCTGTTCTGATCACAGTTTGGCCAAACAAAGATAATATCTAAATAACTATCATATTATTGTGACATGACTTCTCAAAGATATTTTTAAGTGGTTTGGTTCTTTCATCTTCATTAAAGATTGGCCTATAAATTCAGCATTTGTTTCACTATAAGCAAAATACTTCTTAGTGTCTTTGGAAAGCAGCTTTTTTTTTGGAATACAAAGACACCGCTGTTTCTTTTCCACACAGTTAAAAAAGAATGAGGTGTGCTGTTAAAAGGTGTACAGTGTTATAGGCAGCTACTTGCCTCAGCCAAAGGTGGGGTGTTAATGGAGGAAGGATGGGAGTCTCAAGAACACATTTCTCCATCTCTAATGACCAGTTCCTCAGAGGAGCTGGGACTACAGAAACAAATGCAGAAATTGTCAAGACCAGTGTGCTGACACTGTGGAGAAGAGATGATACCAAGTTGGATGTGAAGAGAAGTAAATGGGGAAGAACAAGAGCACAGAGACGACATGTGATGAAAAATGAGGTTAGATGACAGATGGTAAGCAGGAGTGTAGCATGGTTTATATCTGTGACAGAAACCACTAATAATACAAGGCTGCTAGCTATAGAATCATATGCATGCTTATTTTACATATTATATATTATATATGCACATACATTCAAAAAATATGAGGCCTTTAAACAATACATAGATAAAGGTTTCCCCATCCATCTGTTCCCTCAAGCATGTGTTACCAAGATATATCAATGAAGCAAGCTTCCACTTCAAACACATTCACTTGAAAGTGGCAGCAGCAAGTGCCCTCCTTGCTGTGCCCTCTGGGCCTACAGAAAACGGACACTCCTATGCATATATTCCATGCCAGTTGAAAGGAAAATTTGGTGGTGAATTAAAAATCAGGGGGAATTGTTGAACAAACAGCTCACTAAAATATGGAGCAGATTGTGAAGGACTTTCAGAAGACTCCATCTAGCAGTTCCTAAAATACCGTATTTTTATATAAATCTTCATGCTAAAATAGCTCAATGTAAGAAAAAAAAATCTGGACAGAAGCAATTAAAAGGTCCAAACTTTCCCATTTTCGTAACATTCTTCATCCCCTCACAATCACATCATCCAGTCTCATCTCTGCTTCTTATGTTTGTAAAAATGTATGCAAACAGTAATGGAACAAGTGACTACAAGATTGCAAAATCCAATTTTCTTGCTCCTCATACAAATTTCCAATACACCAAAACACCTACCTATGCTATCTTACTCGCTGCAGGAAACCCCATCTGTGAGCTGCTACAAAATGTATTTTAAAAGACAAACTTGCACTTCTAAACACACTTACACATACACCACAATAGATCATTCAAGACTAAGAGATCAATAATTACAATCACAAGGTTACGCTCTATCATCATACTGTGCTTTAACCAAAAATAATTAAAATCAATTTCCGATATTATCTAATGTTTTAGATACTATATTTCTAATGAAATCTCTACACTCACTGAACCATCAACATATAATTTTCACTGCAGAATAAACAAGCAGGAAAAGGAAAGTGTGTGAGCATAAATTGACACTGGGGGCAAAAATGAAGGACTAAAGGCAATGAGAATTCACTGGGTCCTGTAAAAGTCCATTGCCAGAGTCACAATTGGTCTCTTTCTCACAGCTGAAATATTTTGTCTAATGCTTCTATTACTTTTTCACGCATTTTTCTGTTCCTCTGGCCATTAAGTTCTGCGGGCATTGCTACACAATCCCTTGCAAAAGCTGACACAGTTGCAGGGCTCCTTACAGGAGCTCTGAGGACCTCAAGTTTTTTACCTTTTGAAATGAGACATTTAGTCACAAGTTGCTGTTATTGTCCATCAGTACCATCAATACCGTCAGCATAAATATACATATATATACACATTCCTTTAGCAGAGTGCAATTCAATGTATATTGGTTAATCTGCAGCATGTCCTCCCTTCTGAAGTTGAATAGAAAAAGAAATAAAGTCCCTTCGTATGTGCAGAACATGCAACTTGTATATTAAGATTATCACTGGCTATGAGAATGGAATTTTTGCAGGTGACACTTGTTAAACTACCAAAAGCATGCTACTAATTAGGGCCTATGGCTTCTACAACAGCCACTAATATTTCAGTAGCTTCCTATACTTCAGGGCACAGAAGACTGAAACTGCTCTACTTGGAAAGAAAATTGCATTTTGAAGTCTACACTTTATTATACACTAAACCAAGGTTTATGGTGTCTAATAAAGGGACAAATAAAGTCTAAAAAGTAGTTAAACTTTTCATTCTAATATAATTCGAATTCCTCATTAGCAAGAATATGATTGTAATATGAATCACAGAATCACAGAATATTATGATTTGGAAGGGACCCACAAGGATCATCTAGTCCAACTCACCACCTAACACCCGTACAGAGTCCGAGAGCACATCCCAGATGGCTTTACATTAAGTAGCAAGGCCCACAGAAAAAGAATGTTAAAAAATCCAAAGACCCCTTTGAAGAAGTATGTTAGTTTTCCTTTATAAGCAGACAAAAATACCTTCACATTAAATGCTTCATGAAGAAACATGGCCTTGGTTTCAAGCATTCAGTAAATTAACCAATAGAGAAAATTAACAGAAGATGTCAAAAGGATTTTTTAAATCTCCTTTGCTAAAGTTGGAGCAGCATTTATTCTTAGTGTTTTCTGCAGATCCTATGCCAGATTAAAAAAAAAAAAGAAGATAATAAAATCACCTCTTTTCTGTATATAGATTTGTTTATATAAAAAGCCGCAAAAAAGGTTGGTAATAACTTCCTTCAATATTTTTGATTATTTAAAAAATTATATCCAACAAAGTATCAAAATGTACTTAGAGAGAGGATTTTGGAAGGAGGACTGAACAAAGGACTCCTTTATCAGAAGAACTGTATGGCCACCTTGACCAGCATGGAAAATCGGTTCTCAGATTACGTTTTTCTGAAGGCAGAATCCCCAAAGGCAAAATCATGATCGCTCCACCAGCACAAGAGGGATTTCCATTCAAAAAAATCAATGGGTATTTCCACTTCTTAACAGTAAGGCCTTGAGTCACATTATAAATATGAACTAGGGAATAAAATATCCTGGCCCATAGTACCAAGCCTGTGAAATTATATGAGAAATATAAACTTACCTTTAGAGCAACAGATAGCGCAAATTTTCATTGTTTAATTCAAAGATGGCCAAAGAGCAATATATGTGTTAACAACTCAAATATTAGGTCACTGTTCGTCTCCAACTTTTGTAATGAAATAAAATCGGGTGATGTTTGAACATCTTTTTCATTTCCCTCTTAATATCTTTATGCATTACCTGGACAAAGGGATCAAAGGCAGCCTCAGTCAGTTGCAGATGACATCAAGTTGGGTGGAAGTGTTGATCTTCTGGAAAATAGGAAGGCTCTGCAGAAGGTCTGGACAAGCTGGATCAATGCGCCAGGGTCAATGAGACTCAACAAGGCAAAATGCTGGGTCCTGCACTTGGATCGTAGTGCTACAGGCTGAGGATGGAGGGGGCTGAATAGATGCCCAGTGGAAAAGGACCTGGGAGTTTTGACGGTTGCTAACTGAACACGAGTCAGCAGGTGACCAGGTGGCCAAGAAGGCCAATGGCACCCTGGCCTGTATCAAGAATAGAGTAACAGTAGGACCAGGGAAGTGATCGTCCCCCTGTACTCTGCATTGAAGAGGCCACACCTCAAGTCTTCCATCCAGTTTTGGGCCCATCACTACAAGGACATTGAGGTTCACAGGTTATTCTGAGTTGGAAGGGATCCACAGGATCATCTAGTCCAACTTCCAGGCGAACGCCCACCCAGGGATCAGGCCCACAAGCGTGGAACCATGGGCACCACGCTCCATCCATCCAAGCCTCCCATCANTGTTGGAGCAAGTCCAGAGAAAAGCAATGGGGAAGGGTCTGAAGCACAAGTAACTGTGAGTCACTGAAGGAGCTGTAGTTGTTTAGTCTGGAGAAAAGGAAGCTCAAGGGTGACCTTACCACTCTCTACAACCACCTGAAAAGAGGTGTAGTGAGGTGGAGATCGGCATCGTCTCCCAAGTAACAAGAAAGAGGACAAGAGGAAATGGCCTCAAGATGTGTAGAGGAGCATTAGATTGGATACTGGGATCAATTCCTTCATAGAAACTGTTGTAATGCACTAGAATAAGCTGCCTAGATAAGTGGTGGAGTCATCCTCACATCCCTGGAGGTATTTAAAGGATATGTGGTATATACGGCATTGTTGAGTTAATGGTTGGACTCAACATTATCTTAAAAGTGCTTTCCCATCCCAATGACTTTGTGATTCTATAGTCTTCTTGTAGAGGGCATTTTTATGCAAATAGAGTTTTGTTAAACACTAACCTGCTTATGCACTGAACAATATTCCCTGTCATCAAATACCAAAGCACGAAATTTCAACATAAATAGAAATGTTGGTCACTAACCGTTTCATTTCTGTATGTAGTCTCAAATAACTTCACAATACACAAGGAGCCCTCACGTCAAATACACACCATGAGACCTTTGCCTCTTTATTTAAACAACATTTCGGTTCATCACTGAGCTGCATGGCCAACATTGGACAAAAAAAGCAAGCGGAGGTATTCAAGGATATTCCCAACAATACATATTGGTAAACAGCAAAGTCGTCCCTATGCAGAAGATGTAACTATCTGAGTTAGGTGAGTTAACTACACAAAATGTCTGAGTTTAGAAGCAGCAAACATGAACCCTTCTTATACGCACAAAGTGTTGAACTTGCTGTTAAACTACCATTCTAAGTAATAATTCCTTGTACTGTGTATCATATAAAATAGACATCTATTTCTTTGGCAAAATCATTTAGTCATATCTAGTAGTCATATCTAGTTCTTGAGGAATTACCACTTTGAACAAAGCATGAGGCTTTGCCATCCAGGAAGCAGCAGACCTTACAGAACCCCAAACACAGTTCAAATTTTAGTATAGAGAATGAAGTCAGGCCCAGCTGCAAACATCAGCCAAGCTGGTTATTTGGATTTATTATTATTGCTTTGCCTTGCAGCAGTGTGCCTTAAGACCTCTGCTGAGACCATGGATTCTTGGAAGCAAAGTCTAGAGATTATCCAAACACGTAGGAAAGAGTAACAGTGAGACGCGAAAGACCTGAAGAAAGATGGACAACTGAAGGGAAGAGAAAAGCATTATATCAGTTTATCAAAAGCAGACCTGAGGCATGGGCAGACTCCAGCTTCTCCAGAGTGGCAGCACACAAAGGTTAATTGTATCTCAAGTCTCTGTCAAATACCTTAACTTCCAGACTGATTCCTTCTCAAAGTGAAATCAAGTACAAATCTCAGAGTAGCACTAGCAGAACAGTATTCTAGTAATTCTGATAATTGCCCCTGACATTTGTTACAGGGTTGCTAGAAGTCTTACAGCTACAGTTATGCTCAGCATCACAACAGCACAGTGCACCTATGTGAAAAATCACATACTCTTGATTGTAATTTCTGGCAAACAAGCAGCTGAATTAGCAAAAGCCCATCACAGTTAGCACTTCTGGCAAATCTCTACCCTCAAAGTTCAACCAAAAGTACTGAAGATATGGGAAATGAATCATTAAATCATCTTAAAGTGACCCCTCCAGAACTAGAACTGCTGGATTCCAGCATACACTCCAGTTATTACTTACTAGTTGTGGTTAGACAACACAGTATCAAGGGCTGCTACCTTTCAGGTATTTAACATTAATAAGACGGAAGGAAAAGACATTTTCAGGAGACCAGTATCATCAATCATCCTGCTCTTGTGATGAATGACCATCCTGATGGACATCAGTGACAAACGGTGTCCCTCAGGGGTCATGATTGGAACCAGCATTTTTAAGTGTCTTCATTAATGACACAGACAAAGGGACTGAGTGCACTCTCAGCAAATTTGCAGATGACACCAAGCTGAGTGGTGTGGTTGACACACATGAAGGATGGGATGCCACCCAGACAGGACCTGGACAAGCTCAAGACATGGGTCCATGGGAATTTCATGAGGTTTAACAAGACCAAGTGCACAGTGTTGCAGCTGTGTCAGGGCAATCCCTGGTATCAATACAGGCTGGGGTATGAATAGGTTGAGAACAACCCTGTCAAGAAGGATTTAGGATTGCTGGTGGATGAGAGGCTGTACATGAGCCTGCAGCCCAGAAAGCAAATTGCATCCTGTGCTGCATCAAAGGAAGCATGGTCAGCAGGTTGAGGGAGCTGATTTTGACCCTATACTCTGCTCCTGAGTACCCCACCTTGACTGCTGCATACAGCTCTGGGGTCCCCAGCACAGGAAGGACATACACCTCTTGGAGTGAGTCCAGAGAGCGTCGATTAGAAAGATGATGAAACAACCCTGAGATTGGCTCGAATGGACAGAGCATGGTGCCCATGGCTCCAGGGTTGTGGGTTCGATCCCTGTGGGGGTATTCACATGGGAGTTGGACTCAATGATCCTTGTGGGTCCCTTCCAAATCAGAATATTCTGTGATTCTGTGTGATTCTGTGAAAGGCCAGGAGAACTGGGACTGTTCAGCCTAGAAAAGAGAAGGCTTTGGGGTGATCTATTTTCATCCTCCCAGTACCCAAAAGGGTGCATACAAGAAAACTGGAGAGGGACTTTTCACAGAAGCATGTCATTCAAACTGAAAGGAAATAGGTTTAGATTAGATATTTGAAAAAAATTCTTTACTGTGAGGGTGGTAAGGCACTGGCACAGGTTACCCAGAGAAGTCACAGATGCCCCCTCTGGAAGTGTTCAAAGCCAGGTTGGATGCGGCTTTGAGCAACCTTGTCTAGTAGAAGGTGTCCCTATCCATGGGATGGGGTTGGAACTTGATGATCCTTCCAAGCCATTTTATGATTCTAACATATGTGAGTAATCACAGAATCACAGAATCACAGAATATTATGAGTTGGAAGGGACCCACAAGGATCATCTAGTCCAACTCACCACCTAACACCCGTACAGAGTCCGAGAGCACATCCCAGAGCGTAACACCACCTAGATCCCATTACTCCCATATCCCGACTTCTTGCTATAACAAATTCAAAATTAGTAAACACATGTTGGTATAGGAGGAAGATAGCGCTAATAAACCAAGTAGCTGATGTCAAAATGTTTTTTCTTTCAAAGTGTTTATTCTATAACTTGGGGAAAAAACACAAAATTTTCAGTCACAAGCTACAACATATCACAGATTTGAAATATCTATCTCTTTTATCCTCTTCTTAGTACAACCTCCAAGATGTCCTAAGTACCTCAACCTTCTTTCCCAGAATATTAACTTACCTGTGTCTTTCTCCTACCTTCTCCTTTTTTTCTTTTTTTTTTTTGTCACACATTCAGGAGTGAGGTGATTATTTTTTGGGAGGAGGGGGGTTGCTGTCTCTTAGTGTGCCCACTTAGGGTCAGCAACAGTCTGTGAACAGCAGCATTTGCCTGTGTAGCCATGAAGACACAGTTACATGTATTTCAATTTGAGATTTCATTGTGCATCTCTTATCAAGCACACTGAGGTAGACACCTTTCCATTTAAATTCTGCATTCCTCAATCTTTAAGGTCATCCAAAACAGTCAAAATTTAAGTTTAATGCAAGACTGTCTCCTGCAGTCACCCCTCCCAAACGTAGCACTGATAAACTTTTTCGCCTCTTTTACATCCATCTTCTGGCTGCAAAGATACAAGATAACACTACTACTTATCTGGTTTTCATCACTTCAGAAAAATAATTACTTTCTCCAACATCTAGAAAAGAAAGAGCTATACCAGTCCAGGAGAGTCAAGGTTTACAGTAGCTCTGTGTTAACCATAGTATTCATGTGTGACAATCTTTAATTGTGAAATAATATTCATATCCTAGTCAAATGGGGTCTTCTACACTGGGGGGAGGGAAGGGGGGTGGGGAGGGAAGGCAATAAGGAGCTGAAAATGCTCCTCTTCCCCCTTCCAACTCTTTCAGAGAATGGATCACAGTGCAGGAATGAGGCAGAGACCTCTATGCCACTTATATAGGATTTAGATGCTGTTTCCTCTCTCCCCTCCAGCCAGATGTTCCAGATGGTGGGATCAATCTAGTAGCAGCCAACTAGGCCCTCATACCAAAGGGGGAGTAAAATAAAAGTGCCTAACATCATGCTTGCTTATCCCAACTGACCCTATGCAGCCTAAGAGATCATGCACCTACATGGCTTATCTTAAAAACTGGAGCTTTCTAATGCTGTCCTTCAAACCACTATACATGATATGCATATGCAGAACCACACACACCAGAAAGACCTCCACAAGCTGTCTGGGGACTGAAGAGTTATCTCTACCCACCAGAGTGCAGTACTGGGGTAAAACCACAGAAAAGTACCAGGAAGTTTTCCCAGCCAAGAGCAGCTGCTGATGCAGCCAAACAGGAACCTTCACACATTCAGAGCACTTTATATGGTTTGATTAAGATCTCTACTGTACAGTGATCTCTTTGGCCCCACTTATCCACCTTTCTTCTCACCTGCTTAGTCTTTTAGCTGTACTTGAACCCTTGTCTCCAATATCAATGTCTTTTACTCCTTTTTCCTTCCACTTAGCCAATTCCTTTCAGCTCTGCTCTTCACCCAACAGAAAAAGCAGAGATGCCACCTTTAATTAAAAACAAAACCACATAAATGCACACCGTTCCCTCAGGCACCAAGCCTGCACAGATTAATATGTACATGCACACAGTCTCCAATATGTCAGGCTAGAGATGACAAGGCTGGACAGATGCAGGGGATGTGGCACCCTGCCTATAAACCTTGAGAGTAACAAAACATTTAGAGCTGCCTTACAGCTGATCTACTTGTGCTCTTTAAACCTCATCTCCCTTCTGTCTGCTTACTCTCTTAGGAAGGTAAACTCCTGGGGTAGAGGATTTCTACAACCCTCCTTCATACAGCTCCTGTGGCAGCAGCGGTCCTTTCCTTAACAGAGGAAGTAAACTTATTTATAAGCTTATATAATAAATAATATTATTTATAAGTAAAAAGATTAAATTTGAAGTGTTCAAAACCATAAAAGCCAAAAAAATCTGAGGTTAAATTAACACAGCAAATTGTTTTGAAAAATAATAATGTGGATTATTACCACCAGGCATAGGAACTCCAAGGTGCGGCTGGGCAGGGTTTCCAAGTCCTCTGTTACAAACAAGGAAATCTAACCATTCACTTTTTAAAGCAAAGCAGACCTCTTACATGGATCTATTTTTCACTTAGAAGGTTTCACTGCTGATTTTCTGGGAACACTGAATTCAAATGAACTGAGGTGTGCATTTCCTTCTTCAGTCAAGCTAACCTATGTTTCCAGATGCTCTCACTGTATTGTTTGAGCCTGCTGAGAACTGTTAAAGCAGTCCTGCCAAGCCCCAAGTATCTCAACCTAATGACTCAAACCCTTCTCTTCACAGTCATGAAGCACACTTACACTCCAAGTATTTCTGAACTTTTACATTTTCTACTTGCCTTCTAATTTATTATCACACTGAAAATAAATGTTCACCTCCTCCTGATTTGTGAGCTTAACCATCTCCAGTTCAACACGAAAGTGAAACCGACACATAAATAAGCTAGTCCCACTTCTGCTACCAAAAAATCCATCACTTTTCTCTGTGCAGAAGTGCTATTTTATGCTTGTTCTGTACTAGACGAATGGGCAGCTGCATCACTCACAGCCTACTTCCAGGCTCCCATCACAGCTAATTCCAGCCTTCTCCTCACATCTCTCTCCTGTCACATATTCATCCTCTGTCTGATTCACACAGCCCTGCTTGCAATGCCCTCTGAGTCCAACTTTTTATGCTTTAAGGGACATGTACTTTATAACAGTTTCACACTCACTTGCCATGTCTTTTCCTCTTCCTTGCTGTCCCTCACAAGGCCATAGCCTGCAGTCTCATCCTCTCTCCTAATTTCTGCTCTCCCATTGCAACTAAGCAACCACAGCTTTTCCAGTGAATAGCCTTGCCAGCACAATGCAAAATGCTGACTCTTTTGCAGTCTTTCCTCATTAATCTGGTGGTTACCTTGTGACGGCATTTAAAACACCTTAGCTAATATGAAGCTAAACACAATAAAATAAAAGAGGGACTTTATCAAAAAAGTATCTCTGTTTCAGTGATGTCGGTTTAATGATAATTAACATTCAAAAAGTACTGCTTCTCATATGGAAGAAAATATGCTCTTACCTCATAATATTATCTGAGAAATGAAAGATCCCCAAAGGAAGGATAGTGATCTCAAAAATCACACAGTAGGGACCTGAAGAAAGAGGCATGCTGCTATACAGGTATGAAAACATAATTGTAATCGTTGACTTAGCTGAAACCTTTACCATTGCTGTCTGTGTTCAGCAATGAAACCCAGAGGGCCTGGGGGACCACTTCCAGTTGAGGAAATACTCACCCAGGATGCGTTTAAGGGAGCTCCATGCTGGTCAGCTACAGAAACCACAACCTGCTCCTTGGCTCACTCCTCTCCCTGCTACCCACGGTTGCAAAACCTGGTTTACAATAGTGACTGGCTTCCCCACCCATTCCTCACTCCTGAAATCAAGGACATCCTTGTACCACTGGACATCTCACATACTAGCCTCTTCGGGCTAAACAATTCCAGCTCTCTCAGCCACTCTACGTAAGACAGACTCTTCAGACTCTTCACCAGCTTCATTGCCCTTCTCTGGACATGCTCCAGTATCTCAATGTCCTTCTTGCAGCGAGGGGCACAGAACTGAACACAGAATTCAAGGTGTGGCCTCACCAGTGCCCAGTGACAATCAGTTCCCTAGTCCTTCTGATCATACTGTTCTTGATAGGGCCCAGGATGCCATTGGCTTCTTGGCCACCTGGGCACACTCCTGGTTCATGTCCAGCCAGCTGTTGACCAACACTCCAAGGGCCTTTAGCACAGGCATCTTTCCAGTCACTCTTCCTCCAGCTTGTAGTATTACTTTGACCCAAGTGCAGGCACTTTGCCTTGTTCAGCATCATACTGTTGGCCCTGGCCTATAGATTCAGACTGTCCAGATGGCTTTGCAGAGCCTTCTTACCCTCCAGGAGATCAACATTTCCACTCAAATTGGTGTTGTCTCCAAACTTACTGTTTAACAAACACTCGATCCCCTCATCCAGATCATCAATAAAAATACTAAACAGGGCTGGCATCAATACTGAGCCCTGGGGAACACCACTAGTAACCAGTCACCGGCTGGATGTAGCACCATTCACCATCACTCTCTGGGCCTGGACACTCAGCCAGTGCACTGAGTTCACCCACCCAGTGAAAGGTGCACGTGTGCAAACTGTGGGCCGTCAGCTTCTCCAGGAGAGGTCAGTATCAAAGGCTTTATTGAAGTCCAGGAAACTACATCCACAGCCTTTCCCTCATCCACCAGTTGGGTCACCTGATCATTAAAGGAGATGAGGTTGGTCAAGGAGGACCTGCCTTTCCTAAAGCCATGCTGGCTGGTTCTGATCCCCTGGTTGTCCTGTACATGCTGTGTGATAGCACTCAGGATAACCTTTGTTCCACATGTTTGTATGTTCCATAACCTTCTCCAGCACCGAGGTCAGGCTGTCAGGCTTTCTCCTACATTGCAGGGGGTCTATTCCATTCCCCACCCCTCTCTACCAGCTCATAGGGCTAGCTGCCCTGAGGATAACCGGTCCTTGTGTTAAAGACTGAGGCAAAGTAATGTATTTAAGGAGAAAAAGTTACTGCACAAGCATAAATTGAAGGTAGAGAAAAGAGGACAGATAATACGTGAGAGAAACAGTTATGTAGACACCAAGGTGAGTGCAGAAGGAGGCCAACAAGGTGCTCCAGGCACCAGAGCAGAGATTCCCCTGCAGCCCGTGGAGGTTCATGCTGGAGCACAGATCTACCTGGAGGCCCTGGAGGACCCCATGCCAGAACAGGCAGATCGGCCAAAGGGGGCTGTGACCCCATGGGAAGCCCATGCAGGAACAGGCTCCTAGCAGGACCTGTGGCCTCCTGGGGAGTGGAGTCCACACTGGAGTAGGTTTTCTGGAAGAACTCGTGACCCCATGAGGGACACACACTGGAACAGTCTCTTCCTGAAGGACTGCACCCCATGGAAGGGACCGATGAGGAGCTCAGCAACATGGTCTAGATGGTGGGAGGCTTGGATGGATGGAGCATGGTTCCCGTGGTTCCACACTTGTGGGCCTGATCCCTAGGTGGGCGTTCACCTGGGAGTTGGACTAGATGATCCTGTGGGTCCCTTCCAACTCAGAATACCCTGTGAACCTGTGAACTGGTGTGACCCACACTGGAGGAGTTCATGAAGAGCTGTGGCCTTTGGGAAGGACTCTTGCTGGAAAAGGTGGATGAAGGTCTCCTGTGGGTGAGACCCCACACTGGAGCAGGGGAAGTGTGAGGAGTTCTTGGAGGAGGAAGGACTGGCAGAGACAATG
>WEKX01000529.1:0-143719 GCA_013390025.1 Pitta sordida
GATTCTGTGATTCTGTGATTCCTTCAGAGACAGCTACTTTCAGAGTCAATCATCATGACTGTTAAATGCATTAAGCTGGAAATCACAACCCTGCTGAAATAGTATTGAGTGTGTTTTGTGCCAGAGATTGTGAGGTACCTTGCCCCATTTGCAAAACCCAGTGCTGCTTGCTTCTCCTGACATCCCACTCGTTCTCCCCACAGAGGTTTGGGTTCACATGTAGCTTCTGGTGCTTTTCTGGCCAGATGCCTTCAGACACACAATTTCATATAATTTTCCCGTAGCCTTAGACTCCCAGATACCTTTTGATGGCTAGACTTCCTACCACCTGTGCCCTCTTCTGCAGCGATCTGCACAGGGGGTGAGGAGGAAGGAATCCAGTAACGGGTAATGGTGAGACTGCAGGTGTACCTCCTGCCATAACAGTACTCCGTTCCAGGCTGTACCCTGTAATGCTTTTAGGACAATCTCTCTCCCACCCATCTTTCATTTCCCACCAGACAAGCTGCAGTCAGATGGCAAGAGAGTCTGAAACCCACACCCCCTCACTGAGGGCTGCACTATTCTCACTGATCTTCCAGAAAATTCTGCAATAAGTTATAAGACCTCCTCCCGTGAATCAGCTTTTGAGTACCGAAGAAGATAAATAAGAAACAAACAAGAACAGTAACATCAGAAAAAAGTCGAGAAGCAGATCTCAATCAATAGACTGAAGTTTTTTGTTGGCCGGTGCTTTACGCCAACAGAGAGAAAGGTGCAAAACACCGAGTCCTCCAAATTCTACACTTCACTAAACAGCTTCTTTCTCTCCATTCAAATTAGGAAGGGCAGTTTGCTGTTATGTTTGTTTTCCAATTTAAGGTCCATGCCAACATGTTCCAAAAGTGTTGGCATTCTTATTTTGTTCAACTTAATGAAGGGTGACTCAAACCTTAAGCTGTTTGATTTTGGAAAGCAGAAGAAATATACAGTGCAGCAGAGGCATGCTGTGGTTTTATAGCAGATATATATTCAAGAGCAAATTTCTATGTTTCCTTTCCAGAACAACTCAGATTCCTCTTCAACTGTGCTGTATCTCTCCACTTCTTTTCTGAAGGGATCTACCACAAGTTCTAATAGCTTCTATTAGAAGCTATTCTATTAGCATTTAATAGCTTCACATGCCTGATATTTCTTTCTTTTTTCTTCTTGGGTTTTGGGGGGGGTTTTTCTGAATCACTGCTCCTTTCTTCCAACTCCATTAAAGCCAAACTGTCATAAGCCTCCAAAAACTTTCTTCAACTGGTGATAAGCACAGTCAGAATGATCGCAGAGCACAGCAAGAGGTCTAAGGCTCTCACACATCCCAAGGTATTTCTTCCCTGTGCTTCAAAAAGAGCACAAAACCTCACTTGGCTCCTGAGACTTTTTGCACATACAGCAAGTTTTCTACAAGCTAGGCACTGATATAACCCACTCCTTCAGTCTCTTTGCTGCCATGCCATAGGATGTGGGGGGCACTACAATGGGTGCTGTTGCAAGTCAGAGTTAACACTAATGGAACCACTGCAACAAAATGAATGAAAATCATCAGAGGCCTGTAATTTAAATGGCAGTGTAGGAGCAAATAAAGGCTAGCTAGAATTAGATCTGTGGAGATTAAAGAAGTCCTGAAGAAGACAGTTTCTGAGTGTCTCTTTGTTCAGCCTTTACCCATCTAATCTGAAATACTCAAACCTATTTCAAAGTATTTAATTTTGGTTTTATTTTGTAAAAAACATAAATGAATCACTCTTTTTGCTGCAACTCTCTGCTCTCCAACAAGTAAGAAAATTTCAGAAGTTTTTGGGAGTAAATAGCTTCCAGCAGAGAATGATTAGCATGAAGATTGATTGTGTGATTTGCCATAGTATATGGTAAATGTTTTCTGCAACTAAATAAGAAGAGCATGATCCTACTCTGTGGGAGGGCTGGGTTTAACTGCTCAGAACATCCCAGGGAAAAATAGGTGCTGTTAAGAAACTATAAAAGAAGTACTTAATAGTGTTTTCTCTTTCCACTGCAGAAGGTCAGAGTGACCTAGCACTGTTGCCGTAACATTTTAACTTAGGTGATGATAATTACAGGTACATTTCCACTTTAATGCTGAGACAAAATATCACACTTGGTATTAATCACACCTTCAGTACCAAACAGTACCAGAGTCTTTCAGCCATCCATGAGACCAGCTGTTGGGATCCAGTGTGACCTGTGGCAGTGATGAAGTCAGCTCTTTTCCAGACCTCTCAGGCTTGTACCACTGGGTTGTGTTTCCATGTTCACCAGAGCTATGAGAGACTTGTATTACAAAAATGCGGATATCCTCAAATGTACAAAAAACTCCCAGTTGTGTTCCAGATTGTATTCCTCACACTCACATCGTTTCACCACAATTATAAATATCCTGTCACCTGGCTACCAAATACACAACTAGACACATGTTTCTGCTTGGCCTGTTTGCTTCAATGAAGAGGACGTTCTAGAGAATGTTCCTATACTGTCATTCCAAACAAATATGGAAAATTAACAGTGTATTTCAAGATCTTTGCAGACACAACCCTATTTTCTGCAATGGAAATTTTTGAGGAAAGCAAGAAGGGCGCTTGCCCTAAGAAAATGTGAAAATCCCACACTCTACCTCAGAAGAGAAGGACGCATCTGTCTCAGGTCTCCAGTTCTCACAGTGCACAGATAACACAATTTCAGTCACTTCTACAAGCAGCCTTGAATCATCCAAGCCGCTTTTCTCCATCACTCGTGCAGCAGCTGACGAGGAGAGAAGTGGAGCAAGGTAAACCCCTCTGTCACTGAGCACCAGGAGACACATTTTGGACAAGCAGACAGGAGGACAACAGTGCTTGCTGACAAAACAGCATGCACACACAAATTGTCACATGCAACTATAAATAGTCTTTAAAAATTGTTCCCATTGAGGGCTAACTTTTCAGTAAGCTTGACATACTTCAACACCCAGAATGGGGTTATCTGAGCCAAATTTCTCTGTCCCAGGGTCCATACACAGAAAAAGAGGTACTAGTTAGTTACTGCATAGGCAATCATTTACCTGGAAAGGTCATGAAAACTCCAATTTAATTAGCAAAAGCCAAACTCGAAAGATTAGGCTCAAGAGCACTTCAAACATTACTTTGGACTCACTGACTTTCAAACAGACTTTCGACGTATGCTCAAAAATCCAACCAAAAAATCATAGTCAGTGCTGCAGAGACCCTATGGGGAAGAGTCAGAATGATTTCCCTGCCTGGTTTTTCATTTCACTTATCCTTCTACCCCCGGTGGTACCTATACACTAACATTATTCTCCTTTCTGCTTTAATTTGGGCTTGAAGCCTTCTTAAACTGATTTTATGCTTACTTAAGAAACTGTGTTACTTCCAGCAAGAGATGGCTTTTACTGAGAGCATTTCCCCAATGACTTTTTAATCTTCCTACCCTTGACCTTTCAGTTCAAAATATTAAACAAATCACAAGCTATTACTTGTATTTATTAGGCCATTAAAAGCCAAACCCACTTTTTTCTCAAAAATTATATAGTGAAAGGGGAGCCCAAAGCAAGAAGGACTAGATAATTACGGTACTAAAGACTAAACATATGTGAATTATTCTTGTGACATTTTCCATCCTTGTTACCATCTTCGTAATGAAAACGAGGTGTCAGAAGCTTCATTCCTCATACCCAAACTTTATGTGATTTCAGTTACGTGCTACATTACTTGAAGGTTTTTCAATATTTGGAAGTTGAGCCAGCTAGCCATTCCCCTAAATATCTAATTACAGTCTTAACAACCCATGGAAGAGGAATGCCTTTTAAGACCCAAGTCCTCAGCCTTTATAAATGTGCAGATATGGAAAATCTTAGTCCATAGCTCTTCTGTGCACTGCACACATTAAAAGGCAGCACACAGAAAATTGCAATAGCTTGAAGATCTAGACAGAATTTTTAGTGAAACAGAAATTCTCAGGGAAAAAAAAAGAAAGAAATTTTCAGGAGCAGGAGATTTAAGAACAGCACCACAGCTGCAAGATTCGGCAGTGTTGATGGTATTTTAGATAAAGAAGTTATTAGGAGAACAGGACAGTATACAGTGAGAGACAACACAGTGGTTTCCTTCTCTTTGTTCCTTTGACAACATTTCAGGCAAAAAAAAACATTAATTCACTTTGCCATCTTTTTTTTTAAGCTCAGGTGGTCTATGGAGAACAACTAAAGGTCTTGTGGACTCTCAGAAATACTTCCATGTTCAATACTGCCAAGCAGCAGCATTTATTCACATGTTTCTGCTCAACTCAACTTCTGTATGAGGAGCAGCAGCACATTAACTTTAAAGGCCGAATTTTGAGCTGCCCCTTTGTCCAAAAGGGCAAAAAGCTCATTATCAGTGAGGAAAGGGAAGATTTTCAGCTCCAAGACAAATATATGAAAGTGCATGACTTACAAAATAAGCTGATAATAAAAAGTATATTTGATGAAGGTCTTTCCCAGTATTTTAATTTGAAATGGAAGAACCATGAACCTTCTCAGAGTTCCTGCAACAACCCAAGATAATGAAGAGCAGGTGTGAGGGCAGTGCCTGGATCTTTCACCCTTCCCTGGCAGCGGAAGGTCAGCTAGTGTCCTGGTAAGGCTTATGTTACAGAAAGGAAGCAAAATGCATGGTTCTCAGCCCAAGGAAACTTTTATGAGATTTGCTGTTACTGCTTGGGTTATTACTGCAGGTATCTGGCAAAGGCAGAAAAAGACAAAGAAAGGGCTGGAATGATCACAAGCAAGGAGTTTCCAAGTGACACTTTCACCCAACCCTTGACTGTCTGCAACCTGTTCTTCTTAGGAGACCCATTCATATTTAGAGGTTACCAAGCTCAAGCAGCAATCTGGATGTTAGTTCCACATCACTCAGTTAAGCACACATTACAGCGCTGTCTTGGTGTCTGTTAACAATCATAAAGAGATATCAGACATTTCATAAGAATCGGGTTACAAAAATGTAGCTGAGAGACATACAAGGACATAAAAATTCCAATGAGATAAAAGCATCCCTGTTTACATAGCAATCCTGCTTCATTAGACTCAATGTTGTTTCATTATATTCAATGTCATTTAGTTTTGATGTTCGTTTCAAGGCTGCTTATTTATACTGAGGCAGAGAAGGGGAAACGCAGTAAAAACTCTGTGCTGAATGCAATGTTGAAATGGGTTTTAATATGCAATAAAATGTATATATTTTGTTCTAGTTAATAAAGCACCGCTGTTTGCTTACATATGTTACTATACAAAGTATATCCTAAAATCAAATTGGCCTTCACTACATCCCAAAGCAGAGAAACTCTTGACTGAAATTCTTCAAAGACTATTCAGAATAAAGGTATCTTTTTCACCTATTTATGCATACTTATGGCATCCACTCCTACTCAGGGCTTTAAAGAAGGTGCTTTTTCCGGGATGAGTTTCACTTATTAGTATTGATGCATATATCCATCTGGAGTCTTTTGCCAATGGCAAAAATCTAAGGACATAGGCTGGTACCTTTGAGGCAGAAAAGACTACTTGCTACACTGTAAAATTGCCTACTTTCTTAAAATGCTTTTTATCAAATTTCTTATCTGCAGCAGCTCAAACTGACTAAGGGTTTAATTTTTCATTTTATTGTATGCTATTTTGCACATCTTGCTATAGGGTTTTCCTGAAAGTGCATAAAATCATTTTAATTGTTCCCAGTGCTGACTCTCATTTAATTAAACGGTAGTACTATAGCAAGATTTACTGTACAGAAACTGAGAATTTTTTTAAGCTGTAACGGAACATATAATAGATGTGTCACATTTTAAAAGCCTAATTAAATCTATTGTTTCTCTATGTCCTCAGTATGTCTCTCTCAAGTGCAAGACATAATTTTAAATGGCAGAGATGTTTATTTCCATGATTATATGAGCCGGATCCACATTTAGGGTGGTTGCTCCTGGCAAAGTGGAAGGAGCATTTGGTAAGAGCACTTGTGGTATGGGGCACTGAATAGAACTCAGATAAGTGAAACGTGTGAAAACAAGAGGACATGTTTTGCTCTTTGTGGTTTTCATCTGATGTCTTTGGATGGGAAAAGGAGCTGAGTCAGGCTTAGGGAGGCAGGTGGAAATCTAGTCCCATTCCTTCCAAACGTGTACAGCTTTCCAAGCTTTTCCCCTCCCCAGACTGAGCCTGATCCCTGCAGAAATGAATAGGGGGTAGCTGAAGGACCAAGGAGCCTTCCCATCTCACCAAAGAGCCTTTACAAGTCAGACTCATCACTAAGGTGGTGCAGAGATTGGGCTTTACCAGCCTCCAGGCAGGGAACAGGAGGGGATCTTAAATCAGCAAAGAGGACAGCAATGGGTGCAACAATGCCAGCAGGCAAGCAGAGCAGGCACAGGAAAACTTTCCTTGAGGGATGCCTCCCAGGACAGGCTGTTCTGAACTGCCCCTTCCTCAGGGATGTGCCTCATAAATAAAAGCCGTTTGTCTGGAACTGGCTGGGATAGCAGCTCTGCATGAGCTTCTCTCCCAGCTCAGGGGTTTTGGTATTTTGTTTCTTCAACCACCTCACGTGTTAGCTTTCAGATGCTAAGAGGAAAAAAATTACAGTGATTATTAGAACAGAGACGAGTAGGATTTTTCTGAAGCGCGCAGCATTAAGCACACTGCTCCCAAAATGGAAGCTCACAGCACTTGCAGGGATAATTAGGCTGCAGCCTGCCTTTCTAAGAGAAAGTCCCCTTTGTCCGTAATCTTGAAACAGAAGAGATGTGCAACATTTCAGAGACAAGCTGAACTCCAGCCGAGAGGAAGAATTTCAGCCCATGAGGCCAAACTCTGCTGCCCCAGTGGTGTTTCAGCAGCAGAGCAGAGCACAGGGCTCAGTTCAGAGCTGCTACTGCTGTGATCAGAATCATTGCGCTTCAACCCTTCTGCACAGTTAATACAATCAAGGCTGATTTTAAGGGCAATCAAATACAGCAAGTCCCTAAAAATGAGAATAATAAGAGGCACCAAGGGAGGCAAATTCCCTTAGAGATCATTGGAGATTATCTTAGAGAAGAAAATTCAGTACAAGGTAGATATCAAATGTAGTAACTCCTGCAAAATACCCTTTTACGGAGAATCAGAAGCACAGTAGTTATTTAGTCTTTGGCATCTATAACCTCTTATAGTGAAGAATACATTGTAATTATTTAGTCTTAAATAAGTAATCACTTTTTTCCTGCTTTAATATTCTGAAAATAATTATATTACTTGAGGTTCATTAACTGTTTCCAGCAGAATAACCAGCTTTATTTAATTAGCTGAATGAAGCTTTTTAGTTACTTTCTCTCTTTCCATCACTGATTAAACATTAGTTTCAGAAGATTAGTAGCTATTTTCTTCCAGTCAATATGCTCTCTAGTTTATAATCTTTTCATGGGAGAAAGAAATTATGGTAAATCAAACTGAAATGCTGTGATTACTTAGAAAAGACATCAATGAGAAATAAGGTTTGCTGAACTCTTTCATCCACTATCTTGTCCTTAGCAGCAGAAACAGTAAAATGCTCAAAAGTGAACACTACTTGTAAGGGACCAGGTTCTCTTGCTACACTTCTGTTATTGAGCATGAACTGTGCTCTTGATAGCCTCAAAGGAACACTGGCATGACATAAGCATAAACCTGATGTAATACATCAACCACGTATTTCACTCACCTAAATTTGATGCCAAAGCACATCACTTTACAGGTTGAAATACAAACTGTTACTCTCCTAATCCAACTCCAGTGTGTGGAAATGGCCATCACATTGTGGGCATCAAATATTCAGGATTTATCCTTCTTCTCTAATCTGACTCTAGGCAAGTCCTGCAGCAGTCAATTCTACATGTTTTCTGTACAAGTAGCAAGTCGACCTTGTCCCTGCATGCTTCAGCTGACCAAAAAGGACAAAATATGTAAGTCTGCACATATGAGAACTTTTTGGCAAAGTATAACTCCTTGCATGTTATCCTGAAAGAAAAGGGAAGTGAATGGGAAGCAAATGGTGAAAGTAAAGCAGAAAGCAGCTTGGAAAGAGATGCTATCCATGTGTTTACCAAAACCACCATTCAGGAAGCAAACAGCCCTGCCATTTTCCATCCCGATGAGTGGAGAGAGAGGAGGGTTGCAGGCTGCGGTCCTTGGGCAGGATCTGAATCACTGTAAAGCCAGCACAGTGAAGAACCTTGCCAACTCAACAGGTGAGGAATAATTTAATCCACAATTTACATTCCTATCTAACCAGTTACCGCAGCAGTCAATAGTCACCTTCTCTTGCTGAAAATCATCTAACCTCCTTCACAATGCCAAGTATCTGGACTAGCAAAAATAAATGATCATGGGATGATAATGTAACTTCTACTGCATTAAGAAAACAACTTTGTGGATACACAGTCCAACCACATCAGCTGTAAACTACTGTCTTATCTTCCTTAAATTTTAGCAAATAGAACCTCCACATCTCCAAAGCATACAAACACAGGCATGGAATTTTATATCCCTCCTTTCAGTAAGGAAAGAAATAGTGTCTCAGCTTCTTTGCCAGTTAATTTTTGTGCCCTTCACAAATCGTGTTTGCCTGCAGCAGTAAAAGCAGAACTTTGTCACTGTCTCTGCAGCGCATTTCCTTGGAAGCAAGCACAGCCAAGCAAATGCATGTGCCTACTGCAGACTTCAAAATTAAATGTTTTGATCTGCCATGGGTTTCAGGTAGTGGGTATTACTAAGGGGGAACATGGCTGATATAGTGAGGGCATAAATCTATCTACTTCATTTTGAGTTATTATGAATTATTGAAATGAAAATTCAATATTTTTAACTGAAAATGACACATTTATATAGATTTATTTTTTAATTACTAGTCATTATTACCTTTTCTGTGCTCAGGGCCTTTTCCTGTGCATAACATACAGACAGACCTAAACTGTCAGTTACATAAAGATCCTTTTACATTTGGCAACATAAAACATCTTTACTGTGAACTGCAACTACCTAAGTCATAAGTCATAAAAGACTCAGGTGTAAGGAGTCAAATTTTAAGGTAGACATCTCTCTGCCTGTCCCTGTTTTGACAATACAGTAATACACTTCCCTTGCAAGAAAGTTGCAAATGTGCCAAACAGCCAAAAGCAAACGAGGAAGAAAAATTCTAGCTACTAGCATTTTTGCTTCCAAGTTTTTACCATGCTATTTTTCACTTGTTTCCTGAGCACAGGCATTCTACCAGCTACTGTAAGGGCCACCTCTGATCAGTTCTGGTACATAGAGGGATGAGGGCATCCAAGTAAAGCGAATCACTCCCAACATATATATTACTGTATGTACCTTCCTATAGATAAGGAAAACAAATGTGACAGGAATTCAATTTAAATATGTGTTCCCACATACCAGAGGGAACAGTGCACTGTAGATGGCTGACAGGCAGGTTTTGGAAAGAGCCTTCTGTTTATTTGAACAAAGTCAATACACAAGCAGCTAACAATCAAAATTCAGACACCACTTAACACTGTTGTCAGTATAGTTGTTTGCATGAACTCTTCGAGCATTACATACATTTTCACAGTGGGTAAAATTTGCTCAGAACTCAACAAAATATGTCTATTGTTGCGGTATTGCAAGAAGGATGAAAGAGAGACAGCAAAAAATTTCTCTTTCTCATTACGCAACTGATGGGGTCATGAAGCAAGGAAAGATTTCAGCCTCTCATTTCCCCCCTGCATATGCAGTCACTAAGTTAGAGAAAAGCCTTTACAAAAGAAGGACTCAGTGTGCTTGTATAAAGGATGAAGAAAAACTGATAGCAGGTGGTACTTCAGCTTCTATATTCCCAGAGCAAATTCAAAGTTGAAAGATAACTTAGATTCAGATTCTGAAGCCAAGTTTCTCCTTTAAACATAATAAAACTAGGCAGGCTACTGTAATGCCCTGCAAGAACAGTACTGGAGTGACTTCGTTGCTTAATAGTAAAATCGTGCAAAATAGTAAAAACAAAAATTCTTAAGGATTCTTCAGGATTAAATGACTAAAAGATCTTCTTTTTTTAAGAAAACTTTATCATGTTAAGCATGTTGTTCCATTTTCTTGTCCCTCAATATCTGGCTTGCAAGAAAACTGGATGATGAAGCCAACAGGTCTGGGTCAGGTACAGCACTGATTTTAGTCACCAGCTTCCTTGACTCCAGTGAGTCACTCTGCACAATAAATTTGCACCAAGAGCAAGTTCACTGCAGCAGTTTAGTCAGTCTGTAAGAGGAGCTCCTCATTAAACAAAAGGACTCCTAATTAAGGAGGACAACTAAGATCTTGAGCCAGCATTAACTCGCAAAGCTTTACTGACTGGATGTCTGGAAAGCCATAAAAATTTCTTTTGAAAACTTGTGACCTTGACTGCCATTTCAGAGATGCTCCTTTCCTCCAGCTCCAAGCCTCTCTTCCTTGCTCTGCCCTGCTTTTCTGTCTTTTCTTGGCATATCACAGCTCTGAAATATATCACTTGCTCTAAGTTTTCTAGTCCATGCTCATACCTAGTGACTGTGGTTGTTGTTGCTCCTTCTCAATTTCATGTTGTCATCTGATTGACTAAATGGTAAATCTTTCAATAGGTGATGTGTTTTTGAACTCACCAGTTTGTAAATAAGTCTCTAGTGCTCATGGTCACAGGGAGGAGTTGGGGAAGCAGGGAGAAAGCAACTGCTTTCTAAGCCAAGTAATAGAAAACAAAATTAAAAATCCTGACATTTACTCTTTTTCATGTGGAGTGGTTTGCAGTAAAGCTACGTGCAATTTTTAACTGGTTAGGATATCAGAGCACACAGTCTTCAGTTTGCAGATCTGTGACAGGTTTTGTCAGCACAAAAAGTCATTCCAGTCAGTCCCCATTCACTGTCCACCCAAATGTAGCCATCCTGGCTTCCTAAGCTGATCTGCTGCAGACAGATCATCCGGGAATTTTTAAAATAGCTGGACACCAAGAGCAGTTTTCATCTACCCCTATAAAGAATCAATAAAAATCATATTTCAAGATGTTTGTATGGCACTCTGCAACAGCATTTCAATGCATCTGATAATTTAGGATTTTCTTTCCCTGCTGCCTGTAGTTCAGGGCTTGTTTTTTTTAATCTGTTCCATCTGTGAAGTGCAATGAATTTCTAAGAGACTTTATAGTGACTGTCCTTCCAGTTTAAATCTTCGCAGAGCACTTGTTTACCTGTGCTTACTAACCAGGCTGTAGTGTAATAAATCATTTAAATGGACTTACAATTTGGTTGTAAAACATCGAGAGATGCTGACCAAGAACACTATTATATTATAAACAGAAAAGTGTTGCGCTATAAACATTGTTCTCATGCATTATACACAGCGTAAGGTTAGATGTTTTATGCAGTAATGGAGGCAATTGAGGAGGGATTTTAATAACATTATCAGTGTACAGGGTTAACCAGAATACGACAATATCTTGAACCTTACAGTGGACCTGATTCTGCCTGAATTAGATTGTTTTATTATTATTCCTTTGATTTTTACTGGAACAAGTAAACCTGAATACCCCTTGGGAGCTACATACATGTGTGTACGTGGGAGTTATATATCATGGCAGCATTTGGACAATTACCATATATATATTGCCAACATGTGTTTCTATGGAACAAGGTTACCACACACACAGTAACCCTCCAGGCCTCACAGGTGTCTACTGGCCCCTTCACCCCGACTCCTCCCCAGTGCTCAGAGTGAATTTCGTGGACATAGGGAGGCTGGTGGAATTTATGAATGATGTATGAATTTCAAATCATTTTACTACAGCAGGACCTAGAATATCCAAGCAGAGGCCCTGGAGGTGTTTAAAAGTAGGCTGGATGAGGCATTTAGTGCCATGATTTAGACAATAGGTTGGTGTTGGGTTACATTTTGGACTTGATGGTCTCCAAGGTCTCTTCCAACCTTGCTAATACTGTGATACTGTGATACTTTAAAATTGTAACATAAAAATCCTGAAGTCAGTGGCATGAGGGAAGAGGTATTAACATCATTTGATAAAGAGGAAGAATTCAGATGACAGATTCAAAGATGACTATAGTGAAGAATCTGGCAGAGCCACACAACACGCCCACACAATCTGGGTCATCTGCCTTCATACCAGGATGCACCTTCTTCTCCTTTTTCAGCTATAAGTCACTCTTCACTTACATAAAAAAATCACTGCAAACAAACATCAGTTCCTGAAACACCCCATGAATGCATTCACATTATTTGGAAAGATAGCACTAACACCTCTAAAGGATGATATAGGGAGCAAGAAGTGTATCTATATGATATGGATGGGACCAGAGTGCCTGCTGTTACAGAGATGGCAAAGCTGTGTAACACTATTTTTCAGCCTAGAAAACCCATGTTTAGGCTGTTTAGCTACTGGCAGCCTGGGATCCTAGCAAATTATGGGGAAATAGGGATGCTATCCTATAGAGAAGGCTTCATGAGGAATTGGAAAGAGTGGCAGCGCACTGTAATACTGTGAAGGAATGGTTGCTCAGTTTAGTTAAATTTAGCCTTTCTCTTGTGGCTACCAAGACACTTCACCAGCCAAAACAGAGATAGGATTATAACCCACAGGCATTGCAAAACTCTGCATTAAGAAGTCAAAGGAGAGAATTAGGTCAAAATGATCTGAACCAAAATCTAGTGATATGAAGGGAGGAGAGTAAAATAAAAAGAAAGAAAAAAAAAACATACCACACACATCTTTAGACAGTGGAAAAGCGAGAGCCACGGAGGAACAAAACCCAGCCACTGAAATATAAAGGAGAGGTGATGAGGAGATGCTATGGTACATGAAGCAGCTGGTTTTGCACTTTCCATCTGTTTCTCTGCTGCTGACAACTACCATGTGTGCATCACCACATGCTTGTTGTGACCCTTCTGCTGCAAGTTTCCACTGTACCTTCTGAAGTAAAAAATATTATATGAACATTGGGGTTTTTTTGGCCACACACATAAAGCTTTTTACAGATCTGACAATCAAGTGGATGAGGAAACTTCATAAGATCTTTTACGCTCTCTGACCAGCACAAGCTGTAGACTCCAACACATTAGCTGCAACAATCAGCTAGGCAAAGCTGGCAAGTTTACCAGACCCAAAAGGATACATCAGCCATCCTCCAACATTGTCTTTCTTCTTTATAAGCTCTGTGAACTCTCCATCCTGAGAAAGAGTCTGAGAACACTTACATAGAAAAGGAAGTCTTCCTTCTTGATGGATAAAAAGTTGGCTTGATTTATACTACGTATTTCTTTTACTAATTTACAGGCAAAACATAAAAGTGTGCCAATGTGAGGTCAAGGGATGACTCTGGGTCAAATTCTGCTCACAGCTGTATGAAAAAAATTTTTAACAGTAATTTAATTGGTACTTACATTAGTGTAACCATGTGAAAAAATTGCCTAGTCAACTCTGATCTGACACTCACACTATGAAAATTCAAAGCAATTTTATGCAATAAATTGCAGTGTAAAGTAAGAACCTAAATGTCAGATTTACAGCCAGAATGTCAACCTTTCTACATGCCATGAAACCTATTTATTTGGGGATAAAAGTTAAATTTACAGGTTGAGGTTAAACTCAGACCCTCAGAAACCTAAGAGAGAGATTCTTTTTTCCACCTTTGCCTTCTTACCCTATGCCCACAGGAATGTGGCTCTGGGAGTCCCTGGATGGCACTGGAACAGGAAGCTCTGCCCCACTATTTCCAGCACAATTCATTGGGATACACTGGCTAAGCTCAGAACACCACAAAAGAGCTGCAGTGACTCCACGCTTCAAAGAAACCCCATAAACGCCCCCCAGAGTCGGGATACAGCAGATGACCCCTCAACTGTTCTAAATTTCTCTAGGACTGAGAAAATTTTTTTCATTGTTAGGGCGGTCAGGTGTCGGAATAGGTTGCCCAGGGTGGTGGAGTCACCATCCATCAGGGTCTTTAGGAGGAATCTGGACCTGGCACTGAATGATATGGTTTAGTGGTTTAGGGGTTACAGTGGTAGTGCCAGGGGGACAGTGGGACTGGTCTGATCTTAAAGGTCTCTTCTAAAATTGATGGTTCTATGATCCTATGGTTCTGTGTCCTACAAAGTGCTAACCACCCCTCTTTGTTTTCCATGTCCTTTGCTTCCTACACAGAGGTGATTCACCTACTATCTCCTGATTAGTGACCAGCAAGCCCTGCTCTTTCACAAGTCAGTTGCATCACCTCAGCACCACAATCACTTCATTTTTAAGCACACAATTCCATGCTTTCTCCAATAGACACCTTACCTTAAACGCGTGGTTTCCTATATATCTCCGAAAGCCATTTGTCCTCCTTGCAAGCCCATCCCGAAACTTCACTACAAGACCTGCAGAACTAAGCAAAAAAAAAGAAGTCACAGCTACAATGAAGCTGCTGGTGAACCAAGGTCTCTGCAGTCCATGCACACAGGCACTGACCCACAAACCCTCTCCTCCACCCATTACTTCCTGACCATATTTTCACTAGCTCGCCAAGATCTGTTTGTACAGAACTTAAGTACGTCGGGTCCATGGTCCATACTGACTGTTCTCTGTGTAACACAGATCACAAAGAAATTGTTATCAAATCAAAGGGAAGCTAAAAAGAAGCAGCTTTTCACCCGCTTCCAGCAGACAAGAGGGAACTCGTGTTTTCTTAACTTCTACTTGTACAATTAACACTCCTTGGTTCCACTTTATTATCACGGGGCATTTTCCTATTTGAAATTGTTTATTAACCTGATACTATGTGTTTACATTTAATCATCCAGCAAGCCTGATTATCTTGAGTACTAATAATAATCAACACATTACTAACATCACTTTAGTTTTAAGCTTTATGACTAAACATTGCAAATTAATTCCAAGTTAATCAGTTTCATTAGCTATGCAAATATGTTTTTGGCTTAAAGCATTAAATCAGATTTAATTTGCTAAAACAATATTCATTGGGAGTTTATGCAATCCATTCTTGCTTGCCATTAATTAAGGCACATTACACTGTGGGGTATCTATACAAAAAAATAATTTAAAAGAAAAACTGTTAAACTCGTGCCTTCATTTGCAACTTTTGTATGATGACAAGATCTGAAGGCAAAAGCAAAAAAAATCAAGTAGTCAAGTAAGTCAAGGAGAAACAAAAAATCACTTCTCCCTTAGCAGAAAATAGAACAGATTTAGATGCATTTAAATTAAAATACATAATAAACATTGTCTCACAAAATCACTGTGTTGGGTTTTTCTTACTGCAAGAGTGGTGGCACGACATTGTATCATAGAAGATTGATCACACTTGTGCTTTATCTCTGAAGTATGATACTGTAAAGCAACCTCACTTAAGAGAGCTGAGGATGCTACAGTGCAGAATTAGTCCTGACAGAATGTACAGGTGTACAGAGAGAGGATAGGTTGTAAGAAATTAGTACTATGGACAAATAATTGGAGTTTGCTGATCCTTTAAACCTATTTGAGCACATTTCCTTTGCATCAGTGGATGTTTTCCTTATGCAGAAACACAAATATCAATGTCACTAAGTAGGGAATTAAGCACCTGGCCTGCTAGGCAGGAAATTATTAGAGATTATCTAAACACCAGGTTCTTAATCCAAAAAGCAAACTGGGAAGTTGAGTACTTGAGAAGCAGACAAAGCAATGGGCTGCTCTGGAGACCTGAATTAACTGCAGCATATTCAGCTGTGGATGAGCTCCTTGTTGCATCATATCACCTGCTGCCTGCAGGTGGACAGCTGAGCACCAAGGACCAGCTCACACAGAAATCACTATTTATCCCTGTGAAAGAAGGACAGATCAGTATTTAAAATATAACTTGAACTCTGCAGGTGCTGTTGATGAATGGCTGTTTCTCAATGCTTCCGTTCTTCAT
This sequence comes from Pitta sordida, assembly GCA_013390025.1. NCBI lineage: Eukaryota > Metazoa > Chordata > Aves > Passeriformes > Pittidae > Pitta > Pitta sordida. The sequence continues at coordinate 15,994 of WEKX01000529.1, forward strand.
TTTCAGCAACACTGTCCTATGAAGAGAGATACTTCAAAGTACTGGAAAAGCACAAGAAGTGCTAAATGTAAAAGCATTACATAAAACTTTGGTATTGTTTTCCCATCTAGTGTTGATGACGTTGTATTTATCCCAATAACATTGTGGAAACAGTAGATCCACACTTGGGAAGGCCTGTTTTCAGGAGCACCTTGATATTCCTGCCATGAAAATGGAATGCTTTCTGTCAGTCTTGTGAATGCCAATTTGAATGGCAACTGGGTCACAAATATAATGCAGCAACAATGAATGGTGTAAGTTACTAGAAGTTAGATATTTTCATTTTACATCATGTCTTCACATTTCTATCCTATGCATTTCTCCTTCTTCAATAAGTTAAACATACCTAAGACAGGCCCCAAGCCACAGTCTATGCACATTTGTGTACAGCTTTAGTGTTAATGAGCAAATAAAGAGCTGGGGAAATTAAGTATTGAACTTAAACCTAATTTTCATTTGATGGACTATAACTGTTAAACAACTTCAAAAGATTTTTCCATTTCAGATATACATATCTTGGCCTATCAAGTGTTTTTTATTTCAGTGAGAATGAGCCATGCCCCTCAACAGTCATCACCACAATCAGACTATGACTGGATGTACGAGGAGTTACATCCTCCAGTCAGCACACACTGCCATCTGCAATGACTTGGCATCTACACTAACAATGCTCTTCTATGATATGGTCCTTTGGGAACAGAATCAGGTTAGATCTACTCTACCTGAATTTGAGAGGTGGCAGAGGGTTCTTCCCTTTGTACCTTTGGTATTTAGAACAAGTGAAATAATCCTATGTTTGAATCCCTTGTGTTGGGGTGCAGCTCTCCCATGACATCCCAGAGATTAGGCAGAGTGGACAGGAGAGCCTCAGACCTATCTTCCTCTCCCAATACAGCTCGTGCTTCTCTTCGGGAACACAATTTCTGAATCAAGACTGAGTCTTTCCAAACCTGAGAAAACTTCCTCCTGTTCTTTTCCATTCTTTAAAGCCGTTTGTCACAATCCATCTGCCTTGACTTTGGCATGAGGACAGTCTGGTTAGATTTGGGTTGGCACCAAGCCTATTGAACAAACCAGGGCATTCTCAAAAATGTGCTTTCTCAAAAGGAAATTTCCTGGACCACCCATAATTTAAACAGGTTTCTTTCGCATATATGAATTGTATCAATTATTGTATAGAAGTAAAATCACATCTGAAGACTGATATACAACTACACCTTGGACAAATACCACCCTTCCACAGCTCTGTGAACTTAAACTAACTGAATTTAGACAAAGGGACTGGGTTATAAAAGTTGGATTTGACTGTTTCAGCTGGAAAGATAAAATCTGAGACATGCACCCATCTCATGGAGCCGCTTCACCAAGTACATATTTACTTCATTAACAGATCTTTGCAAGTCTGGAGCTATTGCTCCATGGATCCACAGACCCCCCAAGTAGCTGTACCTACATTCTTCTCCTTAGACTCAGCAGGATTAATACTTCAGTCCTATAAGTGCTTTCATGAGATTGCTCACATCCATGCAATTTCAATAACTGAAAGACATCTCAGACATCAGGGACAAAAAAAGGCAATCAATTCTTGTTCTTATAGTAATTCACTCTTTGCAAATACTCAAAAATTTAAACAGTATAGAATTAAACTCACTCCTCTCCTTTAGTTTTTATTCATCACAAATTAAAATACATATTTGCTGTTATTTTCATTCTGAGACCCTTACTTCAGCAGAATACAAATCTGTGCAAAGATCTCATGGATACATAAGGGATACTGAATGTTTTCTCCTTCTTTTAGGATTTGGTCAGTCAATCAATTATTTATTTATTTATTTAATAAAGATCAAAACAACAAAACTTCTTTTTTATGAGCCTATTCACTTTTTTTTTAAATTCAGTTTCTCAGCTACTCGTCTAAACAACATGTAACTCAAAAAAGTAATGAGAAAAGGTGTGAAAAGGGACTATCTTGACCTCTACATTTTTGACAAACAAGGGATGTGTTGAACAAATTTCATCTGTGGAGCTGCTGCAATTACATACAAACTTACAAGTAGCGCACCCTGTTCCTATTTATTTTAACCAAAAGAAGACAAGGTAGAGGCTTAAAGCAACTGACATTCTGCACTGATCACCCAGCCCCATACTCTGCAGCTACACCAAGAAGTGCTCTCATGACAGCAAAGAAAGATTAGGATCCTGTGGCCATCATCCATGAGTACAGTCCCACACTTATTCTGAGCCAAAAAGAAACAATGTGGAGACAGAAGAGTTGAGCCAAAGGACTCACTGCTGTGTGATCTGGGCACACAGCAACTGCTGGCTGCCTAAACTGGAGGTCTTGCCAATTCACCTTCACACCCACATAGGCTTCGTCTGCGCTGGGGTGAGCCAGCAAGAGGCATGGCAAGACAGCACCAGACCTACAGCTGGTGATGCTTTTGGCTTTTTGGGCTGGCATGTGAAAGTAGAGGAAGGTGGGTGAGTGTGGGAAGAGGAAACTAACACAGAAAGGAGTAAGAAAATATGCTGCGTGGGAGCTGGAAGTAGGGAGGAAAAGCCACATCCTCCACATGCCAGGGTCATGGGCTAGCAGTGTCGGCTGGCAGCTGGCCAGCCACTGGATGTATAGGGAGAGCCCCACAAGCCTCAGAGACCTGCTTCTCTGGGCACCTTGGGCTGGCAGGGATAGGGGAGGGTGATGGACTCGAGTGAGCTGAAGTGTGCTGAGGCAAGCTCTCCTGGCAGAAATAATAGGATTGCCTTTGGAGGGAACAGCAAGCTCTTACAACTCAGACGAGGCCAAGAGACAGGATGTGGAGCATATTAGGGAATGGAAGAGGTTGTACATAGGAGAAGCTCAGGAAAGGCAGTGGCTTCGCAAAATAACATATAAAACTAGACAATGGTAACAAAGTCAGACAAATGAATAAATAATATGAAACACTGCTTCAGGATGTAAACTCTGGTCCTTCCACAGGGCTTTGGTGATGTGAGCCATTACCCAATAACTTGGTTTTAGCCTCTTTTGGCTGGCAGTCAACAAAGACTCTGGCCCTGATGAGCCTGAAAAAACTTTCTTTAATCTAGGGTAGGCCGAACTCATGGAAGAACAAGTAACAGTGTAGCCTGATAAGAACACAAGTAGTCAGGTGCCCTGTGACCATGTGGTACCTGCTGTGCCTGGATGTTGACTTCCACAGCTCAAGCACTCTCAAGGGAGTGTCCAGCCCTGCATCTCCATTGCCCACTTCAAATACCAGCATGAAGCAGTTTGCCTCAGCTTTCTAACGAGTAACTAGTAAACACAAATACTTTGAGAATAGTACCCATGCCATTAAGAGCCAATTAAGTAGATGTTACCATTACTCTATATCTACAGCAAGCCTGTACCAAGATAGTTTTGCCATTGTCTCCCACAAGGTTGAGAATCAAAACTTTGGGTGCACACAAAGCATCTATCGAGCACACTGCCTCCCTGCAAATTAGGGAAGGCAATTATGTGAGGGTCAATCACAAAACATAGATCTGGTGCAATTGATCAAGCTTTCATTTGGCATTAACTCAGAGGAAGGAAAGTCCGTACCCGAAGTCCTGACTTCCAAGTAGGTAGATTGAGAAACTAAAGAAAACAGTGAAGTCAGCTGGAGAAGAGAGTGCAGGGATTTAAGTGGAAATATTTTTTCATCCTTAAATCAACAAATATCTGAAATTCCCCTTTCATAGCCACATAAAAATCATAGAAAACTATTCCAGACATAACTGGTGGAATAGACATCTCAGAAGGATGTTAGCAATAATAATAATACAGAGAAAGGCAATAATGACACACCAGCAAAGACCCCTCAGCTAATACAAATCCCAAATTACAGAGAAAAAATAGGAGCAGGCAAAACTATAGCAAACTAAACGACATAAGAAAAATTACCTCTTACCTTCCTTTTTTCAGGACAGCAGCTTACAGGGGCTCAAGCCCCAACCAAGACCTGCACCACTCATCTGGAAGGTGGTAGGCACAAATCCCAAATCCTCTTAGAATAGGAAGAGCACCAAACCCAGGCTATCTTTCCCTTACAGGAGGTAGCATTTCCTCCCCTTGTGGAAGCTCTTTAAAAGACAAGAAAGATTTTGCAAGGGCTTCCTCCTGCTGAACGATGTGTAGAGATTTACAACTCTGGATCCTAGACAGATGCAGTTGTTTGCCTCCAGGAACCTAGCTCAGGTGTGAGCTGGCCTTCATATTCATGCCTCTGCCCAGAGCTCCCTGCCTTACTCTGGATGGATCTTTATACAGTTTGCATAATTTGGGATCGGTTTTTTGGAGGTGTCCAATTCCTTCCGTGAGTTTTGTAAGAATCTTACACACCAAGCTTTGCTGCTGCTGCAGTGGTTGGGTAGCTAGGCAGGGAATTTTGCTATCAGTCCCAGTTCTTCAATCTCAGGTGATACTATTGAATTTTGCAAACACACATCACAGCTGAGCCCAGGTAAGACATGAAAGAACTGGGGTCAGTCACCTCCTGGGCCTGCTTCCAAGCAATACCCTAACTCTTTATATACACCAGTGAAGCACTATTGAAAGGAGAAAAAAAAAATCAGGTTAATCACAAATAAACCAAATGTGCCTGTCATTTAGAACTTGATTCTGATCACACTTCATGTTGGTGTAAATCAAAGTGTCTTTCATTTTTCTTGTATTTCTGCCAGCAATCATTAAAAGGTTTTACAAAATAGTCTTTCTTTAAGGATACTAGGCACTGTATATTCAGGGAGATAATCTGCTTGTCAAAATGGTTAAAAGCATTCATCTTTCTGGACTTTGGCCTCTCAATGCAACATACACATCTCCTCCAAAAAATACAGTATCTACTCTAGTTCATTACCCAAACAGTTGACAAACTCCATGAATTTGACATTGGGTTGGCGTGGAAAAAAAAGGGCTGTACCCTTTGCAAGTCCTATAAGGGCAAGCAGAAATCGTTTCTTCATGCTTTATCATTATTAATGCATTTTCTGACTGATGGCAAATTAAACAACGTCCTGCACGTCCTGCACCCTTGGAGAGCATCACCCTTGGAAATACTGACCCTGAAATAGTATAACTCTATTGGATGTCAGTGGAAGAGGTGAACAAGTTGAGGATGGCTAGCCCTATTTCTTTTTGAAATGAACACTAAGACTTGGGATTAGTTTCCCTTCTAAGGCTACATATATTTGTCTCATTCAAGAATGTCTACTTTAATGAACTCCTGGAGGAAAAAAACGTATTACCTGTTTTCCAATCCACTTCATAATATTTACAAAAAAAATAGTATTTTCTTAATCAGTATAGTATGGGCAGTTCTGATATTTTATAAACAGGTTGTGAGCTATTATTTTATATAATAAACTTGTATTAGTTTTAAACCAATATTTCATTATTGAAATTACTGCAGTCTTTTTGGACTCTCCCCTATCCATCTCTGCATTGTCATAATAACACAAGCTGGTCTGTGTTATGTAGGAAGTGAACCTCAGTGTAATTGCAGTCCTTTTGAACCTGAAAGTCCATGAAATACTTGAATCAAAATCTAAGGATCTAGGCACCATGCCATTATTTTCTCACTCAGTATCCAAATATCATGGGAATGGCAAAGTGTAGAAACTCAGTGGAATTTTACCAATCTGGTCACATCTACTATTAGAATAAAAAAATACCCATTCTGACTAGGACCATTAAAAAGAGATCAAATGTGCCACAGGTATTTTTGTCCAGGATGACACACCATAGCACAGAGTTGGTAAGAGCATACACATAGATAAAATTAACAAGGTTGGGTGTAAAACTGCTTCCTACCTTATGAACTTTGGAAGTCACATTTTGGTCTCATTTGCAGCAATGTTAATCCAGAGTTCAATCAAATTCAAATTTATGCCATTATAAACGTGAGCAGATTTTGGCTCTTAAATTACAGCAGCTAAACACGACAGATTTTGTTTCCCTTGGAGTGTTTTTAAGCTCCTGATACAGAGACAGCTTTCATGTCTTTAATAATCCCTTCTTCTTGAATTCAATGAGGTAAGCATCAAACACAATTCAGAAATGCAGGGCTTCCTTCATTTCTCATGATGGCTTTAATTTATTTTAAAATCATCTTTAACTCAGTGTGTAATACATACTAAAAGTCACAGAGGAATCAGGCTCAGACCTCACTATGAATGGTTCAGACCTGATTGCAAATGGCTGTACCCCCTTCTTTTGACATTTTGAGATAAGAGACAAAAAATAAGTAAGAATGTGAAAGAAAGTCTTCAGAAGGGGGAGTGAAAAACTACCCTGTACTTAATTATTGGATTTACCATCCAACTGACATGCGGATTACTGGATCAAAGACCAGAGGCTTTGTCATCTAGTGAATAAAGCTCACAACTCATCCTACTTCAAAGCTTCTCCAGCCTTTAGGCTTTGCTGTATAACTTTACATGTATAGATTCACATGTAGCCTGCCTTTTCAGTCTGTGCACCTTTCAGGCACTCAGACGTTCTTGAAAACAAGGTGCTCCACTAGCCTCACTTAACACCTGTAAGTGTACACTCACACAGAGGTATAAACAAGTAAGACTTAACAATGGATCAGTCAGAGAACTAGCACTAAGGCCCAAGTGAGAAAAATCCCACTCCCCTTACTCCCTTAATTTACCCTCCACTGCAGCACTGGTACCACCAGTGAGACTCCAGGTGTAACTCCCCATTGCACTCACAGCCTTCAAGTAAGGATCCATAATGCTCAGAAGATGGTCACAGTCCTCTAATTCATAAAGGCACAGGCACTAATCATATGGCATCATATTCATGAAGACCTGACAGCTCTAGCACTACACTGAAAGCACACACAGCAAGGTACTGGGGCACAGGTACAACTGTACAGAGACCTGATCACAGCCAGTGTGTTTTCCAACTGCTGATGGAGGAGCTTCTTTCTCTCTCAGCATCCTTTCTCCAAGCTTTATAGGAGGTAAATTTCAGGTTTATAAGCCCAGCCAAAGCCCTTCCCAAAACTATGGGGTTTTTTTTTTAGGGTTTTTTTTTTTTTTCAGGAGTTGCCACAGACCATAGTGCAAGGCTGCCAGACAACTGAGAAACAAAGAATCAACTGTTTAGTAATAGTCTAAATAACAGAGACACACTTTCCTTAAACAAACTCTTGTATTTATCAGTACTCAGGAGGATGAATGTTGTCCAAAGTTACTCACTGCTTGTTACTTTGCAAATACGTATAGTGACATATTTTTAAGTGTCTTAACAAATGTATTTCTTTTTGCAGTTCTGGGCCTGGTTAAGGCAAAAAACACGAATGTTAAAAATGTGATACAAAAAGTAATGGAAAGGAGCTGTAGGTTTGTGTTAAATTTGAAGCAGTACTTGATTAAGCTGGCTCAATCACTGTCAGCTCTAATTCAACTGTAATTAACACAGCCTAGCATGTTGAGCAGTATACTATCAGGGCTATATCAATTATTCTGGGATGTTTTGGACAAGACCAAGTTAATTTATAAGATAGAAAATAATGAGCCACTTTAGATTTAGTTCACTAAACAGTACACAGAGAAGCACTTCAGCTTTCAAATACCACAATGAAAAAAAAACCTGCAAGCAGCAAGCAGCAGTTCATCTGGTTTATGTGGTTTATGTGGTAATTCAGTGAACAATGCTCAGAGCTGAGCACAAGCTCCTGTGATGCCACACTGCCTGTTACTTCTGTGTTGTTCCAGATATGACACCTACCCGTAGGATGAAGTGTGCACTCAGGAATGACGGGATCTCACTTACCAGTGCATCATTATAAGTTCAACTGCATGAAGGAGTCTGAAGCCAAGAAAAAAGGCATAATTCCTCATGACAGATGTATGCAGCATCAGACACTTCTAACGGAGTTCAGGTGGAAGAAATACTGGAGCATCTGCAGGCTGCTCTGCTTTACAGGCAGAAAGCACAATCCATGGCAGCATACATGCTCACTGTTATCTTCTGGAAACTAGAAAAGCATATGTTACAGCAGATGCTGCACTATGATTTCCCCCTTTGGACTCTGTTAAGGGCATTCAGCTAATTGTAGCACCCTAATTAGCTGTGTTCTGTATCTTGAAAGTAATTTTTTTCTACACATGAGTATTCCACTGGCACTACTTCTCTGAGGAACAGTAAAAAGGCATGTTAAGGTTAATAAATGGGGAAAGGGAAGGAAAGATATTAAATTAGAATAACTGGCCTAAACTGGGTCTACAATGACTGCAAGTTCTGGGTTGCTCCCAGGGACAGTGGGCCAACAGGTCACAGCCCTGAGTGAGAAACCTTGTACCAGCACCTCCAAGTGAATCCCTCAGTCCTTGCTCCACCAACCCCATATTTCAGATCAGGAGATCCAGGGGAGTCAGGGGTTTTCCTGTTTGCATTTTTCCCCTGTGCAGAACAAACCCACAACCCACAGCTGCAGCCCCAGCAGCTGTTATCACTCTGGCCACTTCAGTGGCTCACGTTCACTTTTGCACAGCGGCCTTGAGGCAAGGATTCAGGAAAGCGCTTCAACATGTGTAAAGCAACCCCAGCCTCTGCCAGCGCTTGAGCAGAAGAGGAACATCAGGCATATTTTTAATTCTCTGTCACTTCAGTGAAACTTCAACCCATCGAAGTCAAACTCCCACTTCAGTACTGCCAGAACAGAGATCGTTCCCTGAACAGTTAAATGTACATGTTGCCGCTTATTATGATTATATAGCCATGTATGAATGTAGCTGCAAAACTTTGTATGTGCAGTTACAGAGCCATATAAGGCTCCTCCATGTATGAGCTGCTGTTGCTCCTGCAACTGTTAATTTAGATTAAACATCATGTGCTTATACTTATGCTTATACTTATGGATAATTACTGTTTCATTTTGAATAGATATTAACTCAGAACCAGATGTGCAAGACAGCATGACTAATTATTGTGTCTTTTCATCAGAAACAAAGTATTTTGCTTACAATTCTAATTTAGGTATGTTAAAAGTAATAGGGCATCAAGCATTTACATATATATATGGGTAACCTTTCTCAGTTTGAAGGGGCATGGTGTTCAGGGTTAGGCACACCTTCCAGGGGGTAAATTTTATTCTCCCTATGTGCACAAGATTTTCTATAACAGTTTAGGTGAATTAGTGAGCAGAATGAAAAACAATGGGTTGGATGCATTTAAACATGCATGATTGTTACAGATTATTGAATGGCTTTTGTAGCTGATCACAAGATATATACACTCTGTACACAAGTGAGCATAAAGATGCATAAATAAAAAACTGATTTATCATTTCATAGCCAATTACAATGCCCTGCCAAACTTGTTGAAAGAGGGAAGGGGAGGATCAGAGATCTTGACATGTCTTTATATCAGCACAAATCCACAGGGAGCCTTAAGTGACAAAACACCTCACAGCCACTGGGACTTTACTTGTAGGTCAAAACACTGAAGGCAAAAACCAAGCAAGAAAGGAAAGAGAAATGCCCCTACAGCCTGTGCTATGTAGACTGAAGCTTGTGCCCAAACTAGCTTGAGCCAGCTGGCTCCCATACGAATGCAGTACGCATCTCAGAGCAGGCTGAATGCTGCCCTGCAACCACGACTGCCTAGAACACCCCCTTTACCCAAAATGGCTAGATCTAAGTTCAGTCTGGCCCTACAATTCTCCACAGCAACCCAAATGGAGCACAACAAACTGCAAGGACTCAGGGGCCATTCCCTGCCATGTCTCCCATATGTGACACAGGCAGAGCAATGCCCCAACTGCTGTGCTCCTGGCAGGGACTGTGCTGAGAAAATAGTCACGTCCTCGAACATCACACATTACTCTAACACTCTTGTTAAAAACATCCTCAAAGGCATCTAAGCATCAGTGAAATCCTGCAAACCACCAAATGTTGCAGGTAATGTGAGCAACCCACAGCACCTGCCAGGCGAAGAGTAATAGCAGGCGTCACACAGCAGTGCATCTTCCAAGATGGCTTGTCAAAGAAATTTCATTTTTCTCTTTATTTTTCTTTTTTGATGATGCACTGTTTTGCCTGACTTTGGGAGTATAGGCAGCTTTGTGGACAGACAAGCTGTCAGGTAGCAAGGAGTTTACTTCTTGACATCAAGTGTACATGCAGCCACTTCAGAAGACAAAATGCTCCTTGAGAATCAGTGACTTGGCAGAAGAAGTCCGGAGAAGGGACTTGCTTGCTTGCTCTCTGTCTCCTTCCCAAATCAATGTATATGAGCACATGCAAATAATGCAAGAATGCAACCAGATTTTTCCTGATTGCTCCTCCCATAGGAAAGCTATTTGTAGAATCCCAGAAACCTGTTACTGCTCAACACTGGCAGTTGAGTGTTGGAAAAGGATCAGCAGTACCATACTGACAGATCTCAAGGAAATTGCAGGTCCTCACAAAGGCACAACGTTATCCCACATTTGTCAGCTGACATGGTACAGTTGGTTCCACGGTTTCATAACCCCATCACTTTCCTTGATTTGAAAGGTGGAGAGGAGGACAGATCAATATAAAGGCACATGCTATCTGGAATTAGGTAGATCATCCATCAGAATAGCACTGCCATACTGGTGGATAAAAGGGCATGCCAAGCATAGCGTAATAAAGTGACAGAGCACGCCTTAGAACCATTGCAAGGTCAGAATAAAATCTCACATCACTATCAGTTAAAGTGGAGCAGAGGATGCTGAAGGAAGGAGGCTGACTGGATAGCAGAGCTCATGAAAGGGACAACAAAGCAGAGCTTTGCCACTCTACCCTCCTATGCAAGATTTGTTTCCAGCTCCCGATCCAGATGTATACAGGTCATGCTGTTGAGGCCATACATTTGAAGAAGGGGTAGCTTTTGATGATGTAGCCATACTCTTATTCTTTTTTTACAAAGCCTACTCTGGAGACCAATTATCTTTTTCATGACTTGCTTTATCACCCACCACAAAAAAGGTTTGCATTTCTAACTACAGCTTCTAGAAGCTATAGTTACTATATTATTGTAATAAACAATAATAAGAACAGCAGCAATAATGATAGCCAAGTGAAAACAATCTCTTTCAAAATGAATGGACCTTTGTGAAGATAAATAGTCTTTAGAACATGATTACTGATTTCACACAAAGGGTGTAATTGATCATAAAGTAACAAATCACACACCCTGAAATGCCTCAATGTAAGTAAATTATAATCCTTCATCACCGATACAGTGATGGTGCACAGAGCTTTGAGAAACGTTTGACATGGATATTTGTAACCCAACCATTTCCAGCCTCTAATAATGCTGCTGTATCTTCCCAATAAGCATGTAACCCGCCAAGGGAAATGGAACATATCTTCCCCCTGACACAAACTCTCAGAGTAGTCAACAGCCAGAAGAATGAGTGTTTCCAGGGTCCACTCTTCCATAGTCAAAGCTTTCACACTAGGAATGGGGACCGCTGAGGAGCTTTCCTCGGGCAAGAGGGACTATCGCTTGTTCTCCCTCCCAACGCTCCTCCTACGGTAGGACGATGGGGACCAAAACTTCTGCAAATCCAATCTGTGGGCTTTGCAGCCAACTTTACCACTGAGGATGAAGGACGAAGGATGCTCCCCGGGAAGCCCAGGGGGCCGGGACGCGGCATCTCCGCGGCGGAGGCTGGACGGTGGGAGGGCAGCGAGCCCGCCCCAGGGCGGAGGCCCGGGAGGNGGGGAACTTGGGCCAGAAGTTTCAAAATTTTCCAACTGCCCTGGAGTGGCGCTGATTGTAAAGTTGGCTTTAAAGAAGCCTAATTGAAAGGTTGAGATACGGTCTCAGCCTTCTGTCAGTTCTCGGGTCTGTTTTTTCTGTCACAAATCTGTCGGACTTCTTGCAACCACTTCTCCCAAAGTTTGTGCAATTACTTGTCCCCTTGTACTGAAGCATGAAAATCCTCCTCACTTTACTCACGGCCTCTTTTTGAAGTCCAGCTTATTGATAAGTTATTGACTAATTTCTTTCCCCTCTCTGTTAGTGAAAAAGCTGCGTGGTTTTTGACAGACGTTTGGATCTCTGTAGATGGTCCATCATAACCTTCTGCCTAATGCTTCTCTGGGAATTCGGGTTACATTACACAGTGTCAAAAAGGAATTCCCTTTCCCTGCTCCCACACCATACTTCAGGCTCAGGATCTAGTAGACCAGACCACATAATTGATATATGTAGGTATTCAAGTGTTGTTTTGTTGTTTATGGGCTCAATTACAGTACTGATCTAAAGTATCATGGCGACAAAATATGGGATTACAGGAGCAGCAGATAGGATAGCTGCCATTTCTAGGATCCCTTGGTTATCTCTGCATGAATTGAGCTGGGGTTTTCTTATTGTGTCCTTTTGCTAACAAAGCCTGTGTTTTCCATTTTCATCTGATTTGTTTGTAAATTTAACATGCTCTTGAAATTCCCCAGGGATGATACTAACCCTAATCAACTCTTTCCTTTCTCCCTAGCTTGAGAATTGATAAAAGCAAGAAAAGCTAACTTGTATTTGTCTAGAGCCATGTGAACCAAAGTCAGAAATGTTGGAAAAATCTCTGTCCTGAGTTTGTTTTCTCCCTATATCCCTGTGTTACCTTAGAGTCAGAGAAGGCAGAGCCTGTGGGAGCTGGAGACACTCTCCATAGTTGTTGCAACAAGCACATTTCTTCCCCAGTATTCATACCACATGCAGAGCAGGCAGTGGATCAGTCACATCCAGGACATCTGCAGCAGCAGAAACAAATGAGGAGGACAGTTTTTGCAGGAATTTAGCGTATTTATTAGGACAATGCACATCACAGCCCAGAGAGGTTATCGAAAGCTCTAAACTTGTGTGATTTTATTCTTTCTGGGTTTGGTTTTACTCTTTTATTGCTTCTTTTCCAATCAGCCACCCCAGGAGGAAACGACGTCTCAACCTCCATGATCAGGTTAAGACAGATAATGGGTTTATGGCTGGTGCCAGTTATGCTTCCCCTACGTAAGCCCCTACAGGGCTAGGTAATGGGAAAAAAACAAGAGAAGAATTTCTCCTTTCAACCTTTAATATCACACGTAATCTTGAGGATTGTACAGAAAGTCTAGCTATTAGGCAGGCTGTAGAAACAAACTTTATAGTCAGAAAACTGTTCAATGAAAGTTCTGCTCACTGTACCCACAGAGAAAATTTTTACACTTAGTAAAAAAAATATCCCTGTCTTTCAGTCTGCATTCACAGATACATCAGCTCCTTCTACTTCCAGATGACATCCAACCTAATTTATATTGCACCTGAAACTATGGTATTAAATATCTCTTTCTTTGTATTTTGAGGGGTTTTTTAATAGAAAGCTTATGTTCATCGTACATTGCAAAGCTGTGCAGATGAATGTAGTCACTAACCCTACAGGTGTACATCTATTCTTGCTGTCTTGTTTAGTTCTTATTCAACCTCTTTTCTTTCATCTCTTCCTTTGATTTTCATACTGGTGTCTTCTTATCCATTTAGCTGTTGTTAACCCTTTCTTTTGAGCTTTGTTAGTTGTAACTCCCTCCCTTTCCATACTTTGCCAATCTTTCTGGCTCTCTTTTCCTGCACAGCTTTGTATGTATGACATACAAAGCAAGAGAACAGCAATTTTGTCCCCTTAGTCATGTGTACCTATGTGCACCAGGGGAATTGCAGTGTGGTGCTTGTAAGTGCCCTAATAATTTTGGGGGGAAATGCTATTCCAAGTTGTTCCAGCACAGTTGGGGTGCCCATGTTCTTTCACTGATGTAACTATAACACAGAAACCAGGCCTCGGAAAAGTCCTTAATAATATGGTCAGGAAAGAAAGTAAACTTCAATATGAAACTTTAGCTATTTCTGAGGAATTCAAGCCCTGATGCTGTAATGAGCTGTGCTTCCAAATATACTTTTCAAAAATTTGTTTTATCCCAGGTGTATATCCTCTAGGGAAATTTCGGCCATTTTTCTTTACCTGAGTTATTCTTGCTATGCCATATTGTTGCTGAAAAGAGGTTTCAGAATTATTATACTACTGACACGTTGCAGTAGTGTTTTATACAGCCCTGAACTGACCATATTTTTCTCAAACTCCTGTTTCTAATTTGGACAATTACACAAACACTATAGGACCTCCATTATTCAGACACCTTTATACATATGCCATTCTGGCTATAGCAGCTATGTGTCGTCTTAGTCTCAGCAGAAAAACAGTCTTTAATATACCATTATATTTTGAAACTAAATATGATTTTCCTTCTTTTTAAGTCTCATATGTACTTCGGGGTTCTTACGCAAAGTCGAGATGGATAGGCATCCAACTCCAGCTGTACAGCCACGGGCATTGGATACCCAAGACCTTTCTGCTCCTTCAAAAACTTCATTTCATATTGAGGATCATTTTGCTGTGCCTGAGTGTGTGTCCCTGTACACAGAGCTTCTGCAGTAAAGGGAGTGGCATGTGATTAGGCACCAAATTACAAGACATCAAATGCAAAATTCTGCAGCAAAAGCCTGAAGAAATAGACAGTTCCACCATGTCTTCATTTGGGGCATTTTTGGCTCTTTGAGATTGTCAGAAGAATTCAGTTTCAAGGCCAAAGTGTTTTGCGTATGAGATATATTTTATCACCCATCAGCATCTAGTGGAAGGTACTCTTTGAGTGCTTGTGTGATACATCCAGCATCATGGTTTGCATCTCAGGTATATAATGCTCATATACAGGGCTTTAAAAATCAATGCCAACCCTTTGCATTGCCCCCCAGAAGCTGCTAAAAATCCTAGGAAAATAGTGCATTTCCAGTTGTGGTTTCAATCAGTATTCCCAATCCTCCCAAGTGTAAGGACACCACAGAATAAAATGCTTGCCAACAAGAGTCTACCTTGTGCATTCACATTTGGGGCTTTAAATTATAAGTACATGATCCTATAAAATAGAGACACTAAACTATAACAGCCAACCTAGCTACAATAACTCGTTCATACCTATTGCTATTGGGCCTGTGCTTTTTGATTCTTGTTACTTTGAAAGCCCACATAGAATTAGTTGTGAGAAGAGACAACACAGATGGAACCATGCCTCACTAATACAGCGGTGCCTTTTGTACCTGACTTGTCTATCCCACATCAGCCTTTTTAGTCATCAGTGTGTTTGTAGCAAGCGTGGGTAGAGCCCTTCCTATATCTTTGTTCACGAAGCTTAGCCATAATGACTATTCATTATCAGTTCACCTGAACACTTTTTTCCAAAGGCCAATTCTGTAATACAGAGATTTCCTCCAGTGTTGTGAGTGGGTTTGATTTCTCCTCAACAGGATTGCAAGTGGTCCTGAGCTCTTGGAGCATCTACAGCTCTTAAAATTTGTCTTGGAGCATCAGTCTATGTGATAGCACAGGAGCAGAGACTTATATTTTAGCAGATAAAAATTGTTGTCAGGTTTAATCAAGTTGCTTCTGCTACATCCCAGAAGCAAAAAAAAAAAGGCAATAAGTGATTCTGTGCCACTGCTTTCTTAGGATAGACGTTCCCATAGATATTTTCTAAAGAGCTCTTACTGCTCCATCCATTCACAACAGGGAAAGCAGAAGGTGGTTTGCTGACTTGTTCCCTACTGACCCTGGTATTCCTAGGAACAGAAAAAAAACCTATCCCTGTAAAAAATCTACTTTAAGTTTATGCTTTCAAAACACAGGAAACATGCTAGCTGAAGAGAAAAGGACAATATTTTAGCTACCAGGCAAGGACAGGATTTGGCCAATCTAGATGCTGTTTCTCTTTCCCAATCCTCTCGGAGAGCCTTACATGTATCTAGCTTGGCCATTTCGTACTGTACTGCCTAGAATGATGTACCTTGAAAACTAAGCTTGATTTCTAGAAATGCTAAAGCTGGCGAATGCCAGGAAGGCTGGCTGGCTCTCCAGTTATTTCTGTCCTTTCTCCAAGGATGAAAAAGTCCTGCAATTATGTGGAGCCAGAGTATTGTCAGCTGCTGAATAGCAGTACTGATGTAAGTGTGCAATTTGTGATACATTAAATATAAAAAAAGCATTACAGGTTTTCTTAAAAGTGCAAAAGTTTATCCTTTAACTAACAATAGTGTTTCAAAACAGTGCAGGTAACTTTTATTAAAGATGGGTGTGGCCCTCCTTCCGCGATCTACAGAAGTCAGGCCAGTAGCATGGGCAAGTCAGATTCATAAAAGCTTTGTAGCTTTGTGAAACCCTTTTTTGTCAAAAGCTTTCTTGACTGAATGAATAACTGCTCACATCTTAGTACCACAATCTGAGTGCTGTCAGAAAGAAATCTGAACAGGCTGCCCAACAAGGAAGACTGAGTGGATGATGCATCTGTAGACAGATAGGAGCATCCTTACATTCACCATTCCTGGTCCTCATGGGAAACTTCAACCACCCCGACATCTGCTGGAGGGACAATACAGCAGGACATAAGCAATGTAGGCGGTTCCTGAAATGCTTTGATGATAAGTTCTTTCTCCAAGTGATAGAGGAGCAAACGGGGAGAGGTGCTATATGGACCTTGTTCTCACCAACAAGGAGAGTCTAGTGGGGAATGTGAAGTTCAAGGGCAGCTTTGGCTGCAGGGGCATGAAATGGAGGTGTTTCAGTTCCTTAGGGCAGCAAGGAGGGTGCACAGCTCACTACCCCAGACTTCAGGAAAGCAGACTTTGGCCCCTCTTCAGGGACCTGCTTGGTAGAGTACCATAGGGTAAAGCCCTGGAGGGAAGAGGGGATTACCTCCTCCAAGCTTGGGATCAATGCATCCCAACAAAGAGGAAGTCTGGCAAAAGCACCAGGAGGCCTGCATGGATGAACAAGGACAACCTCAAACACAAAAACAAGCCTTCAGAGGATGGAAGCAGGGACAGGTAGCCTGGGATGAATACAGAGAAACTGACCAGCCAGGGATCAGGTTAAGAAAGCTAAAGCCTTGATGGAATTAAGAAAAGGGGAAACATAACACCCATTTTTTCCCAAGGGAAATAAGGAATATCCAGAGAACTACATGCCAGTCAGTCTCACCTTAATGCCTGGCAAGATCATGGAGCAGATCCTTCTGGAAACCATGCTAAGGTGCATGGAAACCAAGGAGGTGATTGGTGGCATCCAACATTGCTTCAGACTATGTGGCTGACAACTTGCCATTCTAGGATGAGCTTACAGTAATGATGGATGAGGGAAAAGCTGCTGACATAATCTACCTGGACTTGTGCAAAGCACTTGACACTGTCTTGCATGACATGGATTTGATGGATGGACCACTGGGCAAATAAGGAATTGGCTGGATGATTGCGCTCAGAGCTGTTTTCAATGGCTCAGTGTCTTAGTTGAGACCCTTGACAAGTGCGATTCCTTAGGGGTCAGTACTGGGACCAGCTTTGATTTACATCTTCGTTGGCAGCATGGACAGTGGGATTGAGTTCAGCCTCACCAGTTCTGGTGATGACAGCAAGCTGTGGGGTGTGGCCAGCACACTGGAGGGAGGCGCATTGACAGGCTTGAGAGGTAGGAGAGGCCTGAGGCCTTGAGACCATGCAAACATCCTGGTATTCAACAAGGCCAAGTGCAAGGTCCTGCATTTGGGCCAGGGTAATCCCAAGCATAAATACAGGCTGGGCAGAAAATGGATTGAGAGCAGCTCTGAGGAGAAACACTTCAGGGTGTTGATGGATGACAAGTCCAACATGACATGGCAGTGTGCAGTTGCAGCCCAGAAAACCAATGGTATCCTGGGCTGCATCAAAAGAAGCATGGCCAGCAGGTCACAAGAGGGGATTCTACCCCTCCATTCTTGTCAGACCCTCATATTGAGTGCTGCATGCAGTTCTGGGGCTCCCAACATAAGAATGACATGGACTTGTTAGATCAAGTCCAGTGGAGGCCATGAAGGTGATCAGGGGGCTGGAGCACTTCTCCTGAGAAGACAGTCTGAGAGAGCTGGGGTTGTTCAGTCTGGAGAAGAGAAGGCTCCAGGGAGATATAGCACTTTCCAGGACCTAATTGGAGCCTACAGCAAAGCTGGAATGGGACTTTTTATAGGGGCATGCAGGGTTAAAAAGGGGGAATGGCTCAACAGAGAGCAGGTTTAGATAGATATACGGAAGATTTTTACCATGAGGGTAGTTGCCCAGAGAAGTTGTGGATGCCCCATTCTGACAGTGTGCAACTCCAGCTGGGATGGGGCTTTGAGCATCCTGGTCTAGTGGATGATGTCTTCAGCCATGGCAGATGCTCTTTACGCTCCCTTCCAACTCAAACCATTTTATGATTCTATGAGTATTTACTTCCTGCTTGAGTTTCAAAGACATCAGACATGTTCAATAGCAGAAACTTCAACACATCAGATAAGGCCTTGCTTTACTCTTGGAAATAGTTAAGCGTGCAACAAGCAGTTCAAAACTCTATTAACCTAAATTCTTACATATACACACAGGCTGGATTGTGCTTAGCAAGATAAAGGCTCTTCAAAGTGTTATTAACGTGGAAAGACACCTAAATGAACATCTTTAGCACAGGCAGATTTTGAGATACAAACCACAAAATTGAAGTGGATGAGAATAGGTATGGGAACATTCACTTTTTTGTGAATTTAAGATGCCTTTGTCAGTGTGGAAGTGTCTATCTGTGCTATACCGTATGTTCAGGATTAGGAAAGAAGGCTGATTATGATTACCTTTTTGCTTTGTTCTTGCTGTTTTGTGAGATGCCTAATGGGATAAGGTAATGTCAATGCAGATGAGTTCACAGTTCCAGCTATCAAGGTGAAATCACAAGAAATAAAAAACAATGAAGTTGAAATACAGAACAGATCAAGTGCTGTCATGCAATTTAACTACATTACGTGTTAAAAGTGCTGGGTCATCCCACTTAAATTTAATCACATATCTGAGGTGACTAGGCTCAGGTCACCATTGCCAGAGGTTTTCTGTAGGCAGGGAGCAGGGACAGGCACTCTGGGGAAGCGAGTCACTCCGAGCCATGCACTATTACAACCAGCACACTGCTTACCAGCACATCAGAGGGAGGTAGGAGGCTCATGGGCTCATGTAATTAAAAGCCAGGACTTGTTTTCTTTTATTTTTGCGCTTTCAGTCACATTTCTATTTCTTTTGTAAATGGTAATATTTAGTTTCACAAAAGGTATGTATTGTTTTCCAAGCACCCTGAGCTGATGGTGCAGTTATGAGAGGTTCCTGCTGTTATAGAGCAGGAATTTCTCAGCTTTTACTTCTTACTTCTTCCTGAACTTGTTTTCCTTTTTGCTCAGTGTCAAACCCTACTGCAGGTTATCTCCACCTGTCTCTCCCCTCAGGGAAAAATACATTCTTCAAGCTGCATGACAGTTTCATTTCTGATTTAACCAAACCACACACACAACAAAACATGCCAGCATCAATCTAGAGACAGGTATGACCCAACCACAATGGTGTGGAAAACATACAAATCTTTACAACACTCCTGTTAGGTGGGGATGCATTGTTATTCCCAGTTTGCTGACAGGGAGACAAGGTGCAAAAGAACTAAATTATTTGCCCCAAGACATAAAGTCTGTTCGGAATGTAGGTAGGAAGTGACTGCCAGGCTCCTTAGTACATCTAGATTTGTAACCCCTACCCTAGACATATGTATGTGTGGCAGCCTGCCATTATAATGTGTGGACATATATGTACATATATAAAATAGATATAGATATATATAAAACTTGATAAACATTTAACATAAAAACTGATCACATAAAGGTATGTCTTCATATACAGGATTATGACAGCAACAGCAAAAAAGATTATATTAATAGCACAGAAACATTTCAGTTAAATAGCCTTGAGGGGGAATTTTAAGGATGGGAAACAAATATCTCTGGTTAGATATTTGTAATTATAAAGCAAAATGAAGCAATTATCTGTTTGCACAGAGATAACATCTTGAAATATGTTAAATACTTTCCTATGGCCATTATTGGGGAGAATGTGGTCATGGCTAGATGAATTGGCTGGTAAAAGTACTTCTTAGTCAAAGCAACTAAAAATTAAAAAGGAAAATGTTCACTTGTTTTGAATCAACTAACCTTACTGTTGTAATTTATTTTAAAAATTTTAAAATCCACCATATCAGGCCTGACTTGAAATTCTTCTACTCTTTGTATACAGCCAGAGCATTGCCAATGAATTCAGGATGCCATGCTGCAACATTACAGAGATACTGCTGGGCAAAGAACATGGTCCAGCAAATGCAAGGATACTGTTTCATAGAGCAGAACTCACATGAAACCCACTTCTGAGGATCTAACTTTAAATAGCCTATAGCTTCCTTTTACTGTGAATGTAGCAACCCATTTTCATCAGTCTATAAATTTACTTAATAGGTTATGATTATTATTGATTTGATGGTGATTAGTCTCAAATTTATGCTGTTGAAGAACTGACCCAATATCCTTTGAATTCCATTTAACTGAGATCAATGACAAATGGATCAGGCCCCAGAGGTAAAGAGAATTGCAGGAAAAATGAAGTGGCATTATGCTTTATTGGTTTTCTCCCTGCCCTAATGGTACAATCTATAAAAAAGGAAACCTCACGCCTCACAATCTTTTCATCCCTCTCTTCTTTTTTTCAGATCATTTACTCATCTCCCTGTAAAGGTAATCCCATCACATGCATTTGAAGGACTCAGAGATGCCTTCATCATGTAAGTTTTCAATATTTTCCATTAGCTTGTCCTAAATGTATTGGTAGAAATTTTATCATAAACCTCCATCCCAAACAACATCCCTTTATAATAACATGGAAATGTGTGGTTAAAACATACTATTGATGAAAACAAAAAAACCCCAAAACACTGACAAAGGGTAAACATAGCATTTCCTTCCTTATAAACATTATATAAAATATCCTTTGCAAAGGTGTAGTTTTTGTCAGTTATTTAACAAATCACATAATGAAATATTAATCTTGTCGTAGAGAACTGGATACAGCTTAATAACTGATGAGAGGAGCTTTTGACTAGCAGAGGAGATAGATTTCTATCTTCAAACACTACCACTGCAATGATAGCTTTGGCTTTATATAATACCCAAATGAGATACTTGTTCAGCATTTTGCTGCGAGAGAGAAGCTTGGCAGGGGATCAGTACGGCTGAACCGTTTCTTTGGTCTTTCAAGTTGAAGTGCTGTAACACAGCAGTCACACTGGGTCTGTGTTGCCTCTTGGCCCTTGGCTTTGTACCTATTTTATATCAAGGACTCAGACCATAAGGCTCATCTTACCCCTCTTGCCCCTGTTTCTGTTGTTAATCCAGGGTAAAGATGGCATGCTTCTGTCTCCGTTATTTATTATCTTTTATTTTATCTTCATTGAATGTCCTCTAAAGGACAAAGTTAATGACACACTGGTGCAATGAAGAACAGGGGAATTACCGCCCCCAGAACCTAAGCAGCAGCACAAACGCTTCTGCTTTCTTTTCAAGGTGCACTTTTTGAACTTTTCTGCTGCATATATTCCATTGCAATACAATATTATAGTAGAATTCAGTGGCACTATATTCCTGCATTCACTTGTGTCTGAATGATTAATGAGAACTTAACCACTTTCACACAAGTGACCAACTTAAACCTACAGTTTCTCCTACCTGTTTGACTTGAGGCTAAACTCTCCCAAACTGTATGCATGTTCTATTCTGGTTTGTTCATTGACATTTTTCCTTCTACAAAGAGAATTTAATTGATTTTTTTTATGTCCTTCTAATGATTCTGTCCAAATTAACAGCATAGAAATCAATGTATTTTTTCTGAAGTAGATCTATAGAACACTTCATAATTTTACTGAGATTCAGTTTTACTTTAAAAAATGTATCTTTTAAAATTATGAACCTCTAAATCCTCTGTTTGGCCGCACTTCACCCTTTTTGCAAATGAGGTGATAAGTTATTGTCACTGCCATAAGTCATTCCAACATATGTAAATGGAAAACCAGTGGCAGATAGGGGGAATTCCATGCAAGAAACACGTTTCAGACCCCAAACCTCAGTCTTCAAGTTCTACAAGCAGGCACTGATCCCTCCCAGCCTGTGAGTCTCTGAGAATAGATGCCCAGGAGGACACTTATTCTACAGCAATCTTTCATTTATAAGTAACTAATGCAATACCAAAAATGACATTCTCTCTGAATTCTGATGATGAAAAAAGTCATTAATATTTCTGTAAGACATACATACATGTTAACTATATGATTTCTAGCGTGCATCCCCCTTCACCACTACAAGTGAAATACAGAATTTATTCTGGTCTAAGGAGTTTTATATTAACATCATAGGGAGTTGTGTTCTTGTAACTGTAAATGAAATAAACTAGCTCTTAGTACTGTGACAAAACTGACTCTAATTTTGTAGATGCACTACAGTTGTTTGGAAAATATTTTTCCTTGACAGTGTATAATCTTAAGTTTACTTTGTGTGCCCTTCTAGTCAATTCTGTCAAGAAAAACACTGTTTTGAAGATCTTTCCCATATATATGCATCAATACATACTATTTACTTCAGGCTCAATTTTGCATAACCCCATATATCTTAATCTAACAGGCATTTAACAAGCATTAATAAGTGGTTTTTTTTTCTCTCTGTTCACTATTGGTTTTTCTTGAGTACACATGCAAAATAGGAGCATCTGTACATCAAAATATGAGAGTGCCTACAAGAACAGTCATATTGGTCGGTGTAATGATGAAAAAGAGCCTCTTTCTTTCAGTTTCCATGCATGTAATGAAAACGGCATTTAAATCCAAGAATTATTCATAAAGCATGCTGAATCCGTATTTGTGCATTTTTACATCTTGGATTAGATGACCATAATTCTGACTTGATAATAGCATATGAAGCGCTGTGAACATGATCTATATCCTTAACCATGCAAATAAATTCAATAACCAGGACCGAAGGGCTCACAGGCTGGAGCTCACTCTATTTATGTTAGTCCTGGCCCTTAATCTCTACCTTACCTACAATTTACTGAGAAGATGGAGACTGTCTGTTACAGAGATACTTATTCCGACAGGCTGGCACTCAGTTTTGCCAAAAGAGCAAAAGGCTGGTCTCTCTTAAACCCCACAGGCACGGGCTCCCAAGATGTCTGAGGTGAGGCATGGACACTCCTGCCAAACAAGACTGGTCAGAGGGTTTGAACAGCTGTGTATAAAAGAAAGAATTACAGAGCAGAAAGCCAATTGTTGGTGTCTGGTCAGACCTCATCTTGAGTACTGTGTGCAGTTCTGGGCTCCCCAGTTTAAGAGGGATGTTGAGCTGCTTGAGAGGGTCCAGAGAAGGGCAACGAGGATGGTGAAGGGACTGGAGGGCAGGCCCTATGAGGAGCGACTACAGGANGTTAATGTGTTGCCTTGTGTCTGCCATTTTCATTGTAGTGAAATTTCTCAGAGCGACTCCCTGGAGAGAATAGAAGCAAGCGCGTTTGACAGCCTTCTCACCTTGTCTGAAATGTAAGCACCACTTAATAAAAGGTATCCGTGTCATGATTCAGGAGGTCATGATTCATCAAGGAGTAAACAGACTGCAGAGAAGTATTCTTGGACCAAATCTATCTCTATTATTTTGGTTGAGATCTATGATGAGGAACATTTCTCTCCAAAGTGCCATATAAAATAGTGAGCACTCTGCAAGGTCTAGCCTTGGCGGTCTAACGCACGCAAAGACATCCATGGCCAGAAAGTCCCACTGCTTTCAGTGAGCCCAGTGGCAGGAGTGGAGCTCTGTGTCTCCTTCTGCCAGCATTGTCAAGCTTTCTAAGCAAGGAAACACTCTGAGATGACAATGCATGAGAAAAATCTTTCTCGTTAAAGATGTAGTTTTCAAAGCCTTACAGTATTTAAATTCAGCTACTTAGTATGCATAGCTCTTCTTTTTAGCACTAAAATATTCCTCAAACAGAACATGTACTGATTTTAAACTTGACCTGCGTAGCACAGGCATATGAGGGAGAGAGTTAAAAGCAATGACTAGGAGAATGTTCTGAAATATTTCCTGAAATTGGAAACTATAAATCTGATTCAATATCTTATTACTGACTTTTTCACACAGCACGACCAGTGAGTGGCTTAAAATTGTGCAACTGAGTGAGGACAAATCCATCTCTTTTTTTTTTTTTATTATTCTTATATATGAACATCACTGAAGCTGGTTGCTCACGTAAGCAAAAGATACAGATTTTTCCACCTCTGATTGTGTACAGCTTCCACTGGGAATGAATAAAAGGTCTGACCCAATGCATTCACCTACAATTTATGGATAGATTGTCATATACCTGTCTTAATAAACCAAAAAGCCAAGCAAGACCATTAAAGAGCTACAGGAGGCTAACAAGAAAACCTGTTTGAATCTTGAATGCTCCACAAGCCTCACATTGCAAAGGCTTGATGTCCCAAGCTGCTCTCAAGTCCACATTCAGTGAATGATCAGGGTAGGTGCATTCAATAGCATGCTTGAACTTCAACTTTTCTTGCAATTCAGAAAACCTTTGGATTTTGTAAGTCATACATAGAGAGGGAGTTAGACTACAGTTACTGGACTTTAAGGCAAATATAGGTTTACCAGCTAGTGTAGCTGCAGAAAGTGCTCTGTGATTACGAGATCTACCTGGGTTTTGAGTGACCACTAGCAAACAGGATTTCTCACATACTACTGTGAGAAATCTGCAGATCCATGCAGGCACCTGGTATGACCAACAACTGCTCTAAGGAAGGTGTGATGCTCCAAAAGGTTAAACTATCTGAGGAACTGCCTTTCCTGGCTAGGAAAAGCACCAGTAATATAATGGAAACAAGGGATCATGCAAAGGGATCTGATTGCAGGGCCAGGACCAGGACCAGGCACAGGCACACACACACACGGGCACACACACACACACACACCTCCCCCCGCCACGCTCAGGCTCTGGGCTCAGCCCCACCTCCAAGTCCACCTGTTGGAGGCTCAGTCATCATGATGGTGGCACACTTATGCCACTGAACCTCTGCAGTAAGGCAGAAGCTCACTGCATTAGACACATCACAAGTCCAGAACACATATCCCAAAGAACTAGCAGAATACAGCAAAATGCTAACTCCCACCAGTGACTGGGATCTCAGCTCAGTGAACTGTGAAAATTTTGGCAGCATCTTTTGTTGGCTGCCTAACAATTATATGCCATTTTAATAACCAACAGTGCTTCAAAATGTACCCAGTAGCATATTTGCGAACTGTTTTCTGAGAAGGCAAATCAGAAGCAAAATTCAGGACCCTCCCAAACCTGTAATGATTATAACACTGAAATATTTTTCTCTCGTTACAGATTAATCCTGAACACGAAAAATCTGCTACACATTGAGGACGGAGCATTCAGAAATCTTCCAAGGCTAAAATACTTGTAAGAAAGGGTTCTATTCCTTTTCTCTTTATTTATTCTTTTCTCTAAAGAACTAGACAAAAACTTCAAGGAGTATAAGGAAAAAAGAAGCTTTTCATGCATTACAGTACACCAGAAGTATATACATCATTTACAATCACTTTATTGTGTAGTTAACCACTAGTAAGGTCTTTCAATAGGCAAGAAAATAAAGTAACTAATGGCAGGGCATGGCAGGTGATGGACAAAACAGAAGTCTGCAAAGTAGTTCTGGTAAGTGCTTATTTCTAGAATAAGGCTTTCAGATTGACAGGGTACTATACAAAAGGGGTAACTAAATCTCGTCCTTGTGCTTAATGTGAAGAGAACGTATAGAGTCAGGTCTCCTATACCATGGATCCACAGTCTTATTTGGGTCCCGCAAAGCCCTACTTCCGTGTTGAATGCCAGCCCATTAATATGCAAATTTCCCCTGCACCCTAAGACAGCTCCCAGACGCTGTTTCTGCACTGTGTTGCTGGGTATCGGTTGCCGCGGCGGCTGTGCCGGGGGGTGGTGAAGTGGCAGAGCCACAGCCACGCCCGGGATGAGTGGTGAAGTGGTGGAGCTGCCGCCACGGCTGGAATGGGGCAAGCAGCCGAGCTGCCGCCGCAGCTGTGCAGGTTGATTTACATATTCATGCTGCCTAATTGCGCAGTTGCAAAAATGGGCCTCCTTAGTCACTGAAAAATAATGCCACTAAGATGTGAAGCTGCAATATGGGGGGTGTGAAGTGAAAGAGGGCCGGATGTACTGTTTCTTCAGGACACTGCTTGAGAATTCTACAAAACTTCATTTTTACAGGCCTTACAAACACATTTTGCTTAAAAAATTATGGTATTTGTCACTCACTTTTTAATGCATTAATGAACCTCGAACCTACCAAGTCAGTTTTTTGTTACATCTACTCTGGTAATATTTTCTCCTATAAATAGGAATTATGCTTTTCTCTAGGAGCATTTGTAACACTGGAATAAGACATTTTCCAGACCTGACACAGATCTTCTCACTGGAAACTCATTTTATTTTGTAAGTAGAGACACAATCTAGCCCAGCTGTGAGTCTTTTCTGTCTTCTTCCTGGATCATTGACAAAAATACCTTTTTTTTTTTTCTTCCAAAGGGAGCTCTGTGATAACTTGCGTATGACTGTTATACCACAAAATGCTTTCCAGGGGATGAACAATGAATCACTGACACTGTGAGTAAAATAATCCTAGCTCCTGTTCCTTCTATGAGGATAACACTTCTACTTGAGAAAAGGAAGCTGACTTCATAAAAATACTGACATTAAGCCTCATAAAATATAGTTCATAAGTCTCATAAAATATTAAAAATAGTGCATTAAATTTGAAATGCTTAAGAAACATAGGGTTGTTTCAAGATGAAGAGAGGAGTTTAATCCAGAAGATAACTTCACTTAGGAAAGAAAATAGGACGAGGGATCTAAATCTTCATCTTTGATGCAATGTTGGTTTTAGAATACCATCAACAGGATATAAACTCCAACAGATCCACTAGAGGCCAAAGACTCTCTTCTTCCTTTGGGGATGCAGTTTCGTGGAATTATGCTTTCAGGAATCAAGTGGACTGAGCTGATCTAATGTTGCTGAGCTTCTGCTGCACAGGATAGAGAGAGACAAGACATTGATAGGAAGTACCAGTGCGTCTTCTTAGTCTGATTTTTTTGATTCAGCTTATGTTGATTCTTAGAAGACTCCACACCCAAGACTTTCCTTTTAGCCAGCTGTGGATTCACTGCCACAGCCACTTGTGAGATGGGTAGGTTTGATGCTGTGAAATGCCTCAGCTGAAGAACGCAGAAAGCAGCAGAAGGCTAAGGTGAGGTGTCCTCTGCCAGCACAGCATGAACCGTGCATGAATTTCAGAATGCCCTTGTCTTCACAAAAGCCTCCACAAAGCAGTGCTGAAATAGGAAACCTCCCAAACTGAGCCTCTCTGCAGGATGAGGCAAAAAAATTATTGTCTCCGAAGGAAGGACCAACTGAGCAATAGAGGGCAGCAACCGGCCACCTACTTGGTGTTGTAACCACGAACACCATTGTGGAGCCCAGCAAAGCCAACCTTTGTGGACCAGACTGCAGTACACATCTGAAATGGGAGCTTTGCCTTGAGACAAGCGTGTACTAACAGCCCTGCACAAACCTCCATGAATATTTGCACCTTTATAAGAGCTATGCACACGAGCAAGAGCTGCAGTTGATGGACAAGGCTCTTCATCAGGTGATGTTTTGGCATGACAGTAATTTCAACACAGATTATTGACTTTCTGAAACCAGTGGAGGAACTGGGCATAAATGTGACTGAATCCTACTCCTACATAATGCTAAAGAGGAGCAATAGCTTAGATTAGTGCATCATTTCATCTTATGAGCCTCTTTCTTCACAACAAGTTTTCAAAGTAACTCCAGCAAAATTATGATTCTGCTAATGGTGCAAGAAAATGAACATAAAAGAGATGGAGAAAGGTGCTTGAAGTTTTTACTGTAACCCTGAAGCGTATTAAATGGGAGTGAGTCTAAGTCAGGAAATCAGCCTACAATCTTTTTCTCCCATCCATCTGAGATAGGGAGCTCACCACAAGAAGAAAAGAATTATATTAACAGCTTCCTATTTGTAGAGCTGCATGTTAACTCCACCCCATGCAGTTAGCAGTAATTAGCTGAAATAATTCCTCTTGTTACAGCATGGTCTGGTGAAATACAAGTAATCTATGAAGGTGTAAAGTCAGCCTGCAGTAATACTTTGCACTACAAATAGCTAATTTAGCCTTTTCAACAGTTAATGTTTCATGTGGATGGGGAAATCAATCTGGTAGAGCATCGTGGTTTTTAAGGGAGTCATTAATTTCAGCACTATCCTTCTACTATGAAATGTAGCCAGGAAGTCCACACACTGCAGTTATTCTTGGGAGCAGGTTCCATAGGCCCACTTTGTGCTCTCCCAAAAGCAGTGGGAAAAGCAACAACAGAAACAGAAATGTTGTTTAATTTATAAACTGTGCCAAGTTTTCTATTATAGATTAATACTAAAGAACAAGTACTATATACTATATATACTATAAGTGATTATATTGAATTTGTATTGGAAACATTAACTTCATATCACAAATGCATATTAGTAGACCCATAGGTTAGATCTCCTAGTGAAGGAAAAGAGCTGGACTTCAGGTGTAGGAAAGCCCAGCCTTTAGGCATCTGGTCCCAGGTGAAGAATGAAGAACCCAGGATGGCACTGCGTCCTTGTGCAGCACAGAGGACAGCAAGGTTTCCTCTGCACAAATCAAGCCTGGCAGCAGTACTTTGGAGAAGCTGGTAACTCACTGACTGCTGAATGATGCACAACTCATCCTTGCCTCTCGGCAAAGGTGTCTCTTGGGCTGCTGGAAGATTTGTCTGACCACAGAGGATCTGCAATCCAGCAGCACCCTCCAGGCTTTTGAGTTGCTTTGCACTTGACAGTTCTCTAGTCCTTGATTGGTACATGCTGATGCCACAAAGTCCAGACTGCCTCAAGGTTGTTGTCTGCATGCCATGAACTTACCTGGACTAATGTCTTGTTTCTGGATCTCAGCCCCAAGTAGGCACAAGCAAACCTGTCAAGAGGGACGAGGATCTGTATGTCGGCACAAGTTCTCTTCAGCAGCTAAACAGGAAGGTGCTTAGGGAACTTAAACAGCAACTTTCTTACTTTTAGAGTCAGTGTAAGTCATGCTATAGTTACCTTTGTTTTTTATAAGCAGACTCTCTCTAAAATGAATGCAGCATTAAGGTCTGAAACGTGCACTATATGCCATAATATTTTTTCTTACACATGTTTTTAAATCTGCAGCAAACTGTATAAAAACGGATTTGAAGATATCCACAGCCATGCCTTCAATGGGACCAAGCTGAATCAACTGTGAGTGTATTTACCCTCCTCAGTAATTTAAACACTAAGTAATAATTCAAACACAGTCAAAGGCTCTTTTTTCAGCTTAACTGGCCGTGTCTTGCATTTCCCAATACTCAGGAGAAAACTGCATCTTTCAGTGTCATTGTGACTCAATTGTTAATTCTGCAGCTCTTAAGAGCAGTAAGAGCTCTTACTCTTTTTCCAGCAGGAAAAATCTGGCTGTCTTTCTCCTGAAATATCATCCTTAGAATACTGAAATTTTTGTGAGAAAANCTCTTTCTTCAGCTTAACTGGCCGTGTCTTGCATTTCCCAATACTCAGGAGAAAACTGCATCTTTCAGTGTCATTGTGACTCAATTGTTAATTCTGCAGCTCTTAAGAGCAGTAAGAGCTCTTACTCTTTTTCCAGCAGGAAAAATCTGGCTGTCTTTCTCCTGAAATATCATCCTTAGAATACTGAAATTTTTGTGAGAAAAGCTCATAATTTTTAATAAAATTTCATAAATTCTGACAGCAACAATAGTGGAAAACTTGAAACCATAGTGTAAACTGAGGACACTACAGTTTATGTCTGGAAACATCAATAGTTTTTAAATCCTTTTCACATGGTCTGGGACTAGCTTCTTGATTGGGCAAAACTTCTGCTGCATTTTTGTACACTGCCACTGCCAGGTATTGCAACAACCACCTCTGTGATGGGAGAAAGAGTTTAAATAGGCGTGAAGAAAAAAAAAAGGGGGGTATATTTTGAATGACTGATGTAAAGACAATTCATGTTTGATTCCACAGAATCCTGAAGGACAATAAGAACCTCAGGCGGATACACAATGATGCTCTGAGAGGGGCCACAGGGCCAGATATCCTGTAAGTATCCACAACACTACCTGAGTGTCCCATGGGAACTGTGCTGTGCCAGAAGCACTGTGTCATCACAGCAAACACAGACTGTGAGTCTGGAAAGAGATTTGATCTCTTACCCTCTGTTTATAAAGTAGAAACCTTTCAGTGAGATGCCATGAAATTACAGGGCAAAAGGCTTAGTTTGCACCATGACAGACACATCAGCCAGTTCTAGTGTTGGCATTGACCTCCACCTCATAGACATGTTGGCCTTTGCTTTATTTGTGTCAGGTCCTCCTGATCCTTTTCCCATGTCTTACACATTCTGACTGCAAACTAACTCATTCTTTGGTACAATACATATGTTTTTACAATATATTACATTAGAATTTAGTTATAAAAGGGAACTAGCTGATTGCATGCTATAAGTTTCTGCTGAATAGATCACATTATTATCACCCTCGTGACTTACTAATCAAGTAAGGCTGCACTGGTTGTAACTCCACACAACAAAACACAACGTCATTCTTTAAATAGGACTCTGTCCTGCACATGCCTTTTTTGTTCTTTGTATTGCTACTTTATTGTACACAGCATTACTAATATCACTTTCAAAATTGTAGCCTTTTTCCTTCAGTTTAAAGGCCTGACTCTGAAAATCCTTAGTCACGTTTCCTCACTCAAAGAGCTCCTTTGACGTTTGACATTACTCTAAGCCAAACTGATTGTTTCGGTAAAACCAATGGATTCTTTTGGGGCTTTAACTGGTAGCCATTTAATTAAAACACCTAGAACAGCCCTTTCAGAGCCAAGCAGAGAGCCAGGAGGGTGGCCAGGAGAGCCTGCTAGGTGGCTGGAGAATCACATTTGCCTCCTTTCTTGTCTCCCTCTCTCTGGCTTAAGGAGCCATTTCTCACTCCATGCACAGTGGATTTCAGAGAGGTCAGGACATAGCACCTGGAGCAGTGAGTTTCAGTTTCCCTAGGACAAAGTGAGCTCCTTGCCTCGCTGGGAGTCTTGAGCCACAGGGATGCTTTTCCCTCTGCTCTGTAGTTTCACAGACCATGTTTCCAAGCAGGGTATTGGCTGCTGAAGTGGCTTTGTAGATTTAGACCTTTGTGAAAAAACAGGTTGCTGTTACCTACTGTCCTGCTTTGGCGTTATTTTTGTAGGTATGACGAGAAAAGAGAATGCTCTCTTTGTTTGGCAGGGATATTTCTTCAACAGCGCTGGAGTCCCTGCCTAGCTATGGGCTGGAGGCCATTCAAGTCTTAAATGCAACATCATCTTACTCATTAAAGAGACTGCCATCGCTGGATAAATTCAGCAGTCTACTGGAAGCTGTTCTAACATATCCCAGCCACTGCTGTGCTTTTCGAAATCTAAGGACAGAAAAGTAAGTCCGAATAGCACGTTATTGTACTACAGTACTTCAGAAGCTCTAAAACGGGAATTCTGCTTTATTTAGCTCACAAGATTTGATTATCTTTATTCCAGTAACAGTGAAGCTGTGGTTTGTAGCAAGACCTTGTATGAAATAACAGATTTCTGCTAAAGCCATGGAAATTGTGTCTGTTTATTTTAGAGCAGAAGCGGATCCCATCCTGTGTCCTAGATCTGCCAGCAGCAACATTATTCTAAATTTGCTTAAAGTTTATATTTTTCTTGGTATCTCAATCAGAAAGCTGACTGGCATGCAGAAGACAGACCTTCATCAATAGCATGTTTCCTTAAAAAAACAAAAAAGTAACCCTATAGTCTTTGCTATGTAGCTTAATTTATACAGATGATATGATGACATAATAAAAAATGCAGACTTTCAATCTACAAAAAGGTTACTCCCTTTAATTCCAACCATTTCAGATACTAGACAATATTGTCCTCCCTATAGTTGGAAACGGCTGCTTGGCACAAAGAGAGCTTTGCCTCTGCTAATTTGAGGTAGTCAGTCTGAGGCAACCAGTGCTAATTTTTCAGCATTTATATTTCAAAGAAACTAACCCTGGCTTGGATTTAGGCAGCCAAAGTAACCCCAAATGAGTTGAGTTGGAGCTATGAGGATGCCTCACTTCTCCTCTATTTCAAATAAAGGCTACAGAAAAGACGCATTGAGCGATCATTGTGAGAGGCCTGATCCATGTCACATGCATGACTTCCCTTCAGGTCTCTTGCAAAGGCAGGAGTAGAATCCAATTCTCTATGATATTCTATTAGGGTTGGTTCTATGTTTTCTCTGCCTACCTGATTTTACTAAAGCATTCTTGATTCTGCAAGAATAGAGCAAAGATTCTGCTATCCGAACTCTAATTCAGTCCCAGATCAAATCTCTGAGTGTAATCACAGAATCGCAGAATGTTCTGAGTTAGAAGGGACCCACAAGGATCATCGAGTTCACAGGTCATTCTGAGTTGGAAGGGTTCAACTCTTAAATGGCACCACTGCTTTCCCCCGTCGGGGAGTCGAACCCCGGTCTCCCACGTGACAGGCAGGGACACTCACCACTATACTAAATAAATGCAGAAGCATCACAGAGGGGTTTAGACTGGTGTCTTATTTCTCTCACTACACACAAAACTTTCTATAAGCTTACAGGTGTCTGATTCTCTAAGAGTAGACAAATGAGCTTAGTATTTTTGTTGGTTCTTTCTATTGTTGCAGCAATGAGGTGAGACAAAGCTATTTCCATTCATATTGATAGAGTACTTGGCCCCCACTTTCGAAGCCCCAAAACCAGAGATTTTGCTGAGTATGTCATCTCTCAACTTGTAAAGACTTTCAAACAGCTTTACTTCAATCATGTAGAGTCTTCCTCCAGATCCCAGCTAGCTTTTAAAATAGAGTATTCACATGGGGAAGAATAACCTGATGCAGCAGTATGGGCTTAGGGCTGATCTGCTGGAAAGCAGCTCTGCAGAAAAGGACCTGGGAGCCAACAGGCTGTCCATGAGCCAGCAGTGTGTCCTTTTGGCCAGAAAGGCCAATGGTATCCTGGGGTGCATTAGGAAGACCATTGCCAGCAGTTTGAGGGAGATGATCCTGCCCTCCCTACTCAGCCCTAGTGAAGACACACCTGGAGTGTTGTGTCCTGTTCTCAGCTCTTCCGTATTAGAGAGATATGTATCTCCTGAAGCAGGTCCAGTGGAGGGTGACAAAGAGGACTAGGGGACTAGAGCGTCTCTCTTACAAGGAAAGGCTTAGAGCTGGGCCCATTCAGCCTGGAGAACAGGCAACTGAGAGGGGACCTCATCAATGTCTGAAAGTATCTGAAGGGAGGATGAATCCAGGCTCTTCTCAATGGTGCCAAGCAATAGGACAAGGGGCAGTGGGCAAAAACTGATCCACAGGAAGCTCCACCTGAATATGAGAAAAAACTTTACTGTGTGGGTGATCACACACTGGAACAGATTGCCCAGAGAGGTTGTGGAGTCTCCCTCATTGTGGATGTTCAACAACAATCTGGATGCAATCCTGTGCCATGTGCTCTAGGAGGACCCTGTTTGAGCAGGGAGGTTGGACCAGATGACCTACTGTGGTCCCTTCCAGCATGGCCCATTCTGTGATTCTGTATCAGGCCGGTTTCCCAGGAGCTGTTAACAGGCACTTCTCTAAAAGCCAGAGTAACTGCTACCATTCCTACTGGTGGAGAATCTGGCTCACTTCAATACAGTATTTCAAAACCTACCTTTTAATTCCAGCTCAATTTATTTCAGTATAACAGAATACATCATAAAAAATAGCCAAGCTGAAAGACCATCCCTACACCCCACCATCCTGCATGTTGTCTCTATTTGAAGCCTTTTCCTTCCACTTCCAAATGTCTACGTGAATGTTCATGCTGCTGTGAGGCCAACTCTAGCTTATCTTACATGTATCTGAAGATCACTTGCCGATAGGATAGAGTTTGGCCAAAATCCAACCTGAAACTCAACTTTATTTTTCATCCTTCTTGCAGAAAAAATTCATTGCTTTCCATTTTTGACAACTTCTCCAAAGAGTGTGAAAACACCATGAGGAAACGAACTAACGAAATACTGTGAGTACCTCTCTGCATACAGATTCTGGAAGTAGCAAATATGCACCCCCCCTCCTGCTCTTTGTGTGTTTTTTCTCAAACAGCATGTCTTGGGCTCCCAATTCAGTCACCCTTACAAGTTGTACAGTGGCAATTTTACTATCATTAAACCCAGATTTGTGATTTTGGTGTTCAAAAGCAAAGGGTTAAAAATCTTCATGATTTCAAGCTCTACTCACTCCAGTTGCTCTTCTGAATTCTTGAAAGGCTTTGAAAACGGTGATTAAATATTTATGAAAGTTAATGGCCTACATGGAGACTTTCCGTGCCCTGAGATAATTGCAGTTGTTAGTGTGATTCAAAGAAGAGCTTAATATTTTTATTAAGAATATATTCTTATTATAAAGAAGAGTGTTAATATTTTTATTTTTACCTATAGAAAAGATAAGTAGACGTCTGTGTATCAGTAGTTTTCCATGGCAGAAATAGAGTCCCTGTGCTACAAGTGTGATGACCCCATGCCAGTGGTTTAATCCGTCTAAACATGTCTTTTCATATCAGAGTTTTGTTTGATAGTATTCAGTATGACAATGAGAAAGGGTAATATAAAAACCGTGGTGTTGGCCATGCTGGATAACACAGGCTCTAACCCAGTATTCAAGAGAGAAGTTTAAGGATTTGCTATTATTTATTCCTCTACAGCTAAATGGGACCTTGGGACCTCTCAGCAGCCCCGACATGGAGCCAGAGCATTGTAAAGTCTAGAAAAAACAAGGTTATGGGCACAAAATTCCAATGGCTAAATACAGTGGCTAAATACAAATGTGACTGATTCATTGGGATAATTACTTCCTTGGATATTATTTTGTTTGCTGGTTGGTGAGGCCTACTCCACTTGCCATTTGGTTTTATCTGTCTGTTTGCTTTGGGTTAGCATCTGTTGCACTCCTGCTGTGCATTAAACAGCTTGCCCAGCCTATTAGTTTCTGAGGTTTTTTGCTTTGCTAAATCCCAATCCCAGCAATTCTCTGAGCAGACACTGTATTAAGCAAATGGAAGTAAGCTCATGGTTCATAGGCTGAATGGCTACAGAACCATACCAGAAATAATCCGAAAGTCCCAAGTACATTTAAAAAAATAAGTTAATAAAATCCATCTTGCATGTGGCAGCATGTTTACGTGGCTTCTCAGAAAAACACAATTTTTAATTAATAAATAGAGTCAAATGCATTCTCTGTTCTTCCAGTTTAAGCCAGGAAAATAAATACAAGACATTAGACAGCTTTTCATATATGAAAAGTTAGGATAACGAGATTGGGAAGTTATTTGCCCAACAAGAATAGCTGAAAAGCAGCTCAGCTTTATTTGCCAGTTAAGACCCTACTCCAGACATATCATTTAATATACATGCTTCAGGAGGTGGGGAAGTTTAAGCATGTATTTAAGTTATCAGAAAGATACCAGTTTTCTCAAGCATTGTCCTTGACAGAGATGCTTTCCATGTTCCACACTGCTAAGTGTTTGCCCAAAAAGCACTCATGGTCAGAATGACTGAGAAGTTGTGAAATAGGCACCTGTTATGGCAGTGAAGTTTCAGAAAAGACAGTGTTCCTTTAGAATGTTTCTTTGGTAGGCTTTTCCCCACATTCTTGATGACCAAGAGATTAGGGAAGTCTATTTTAAACACCTAAAACACTTGTAATTAGTCATTGCGTCCAGTCTAAATTTACTAAATTCCTAGCCATCAAAATTAATTAGTTAACCATGCACTTCTACTCCTTCTTTATAATACTGTGATTATCAAATTTCTCAGCACTTCCCAAGTAATACAGTCTCAGGAATTTGTTTGCTAAGTGCCTTTCCTAAGGGAGGTAATGGTACACAGTTACCTTAGGCTATTTTCGTATGGCTTCTATAACTGTCTCATAAACCTGCATCAAACCTGTAATCCACCAATTCAAGTGTTAGTGTAGTTTGGACTACAGTCTACTGGCAGCATGATACAAACAATCACAATTAAGTACTTAAAAATAAGTGAGTTCTATAAGAAAGCATTCCCATGGATGTGACTGTGACCTCTGCTGCTCTCCAAGGCTGCTACCCAAACACAAAGCATCCTTACAAGGCTTCATTATATGTAAACATTCTGTAGAAACAGATGTAGGAAGTCACTGTTTTAAAACAACTCTTATCTATTTTATTTTACAAAAGAGTGCAAGCCGCATGTAACAAAAATTCACTTCTCTTTTGGGTTTTTTTTTCTTAATAGTTACAGAGATGACTCTAACAACACATTGCTGTGGGCAGCAGAAAAGAACATGCATTCCTTCACAACAGATGAAGAAAACTCTCCTTACAGCTACTCGACCATTTTCGATGACAGCGAAATGACCGGCTTTGACTTTGAATATGACTTCTGTCAGCCTAAAGTACTCACGTGCACTCCAGAACCAGATGCATTTAATCCCTGCGAAGACATCCTGGGATACAGCTTTCTTAGAGTCCTGATCTGGTTTATAAACATTCTTGCCATTGCTGGCAATTTCACCGTACTCCTCGTTCTCATAACCAGCCATTACAAACTCACTGTTCCACGCTTCCTCATGTGTAACCTCTCCTTTGCTGATTTTTGCATGGGGCTTTACCTGCTGCTCATTGCTTCTGTCGATGCCCAGACAAGCGGCCAGTACTACAACCATGCAATAGACTGGCAGACGGGCAGCGGCTGCAGCACTGCCGGTTTCTTCACAGTGTTTGCGAGCGAGCTCTCAGTGTACACGCTCACGGTGATCACCATCGAACGGTGGCACACCATCACCTACGCCATGCAGCTGGATCGAAAGCTGCGGCTGAGGCACGCTGTGCCCATCATGCTGGGTGGCTGGATATTCTCCATCATCATAGCAGTGCTGCCTCTCTTCGGGGTCAGCAGTTACATGAAGGTCAGCATTTGTTTGCCCATGGATATTGAGACGGGTCTTTCCCAAGCATACATACTGCTGATCTTGGTGCTGAATGTCGTCGCATTCGTTGTCATTTGTGCTTGCTACATTAAGATTTACATAGCTGTTCAGAATCCAGAGCTGGTGGCTGCCAATAAAGATACCAAGGTCGCCAAGAGAATGGCAGTACTGATCTTCACAGATTTTACCTGCATGGCCCCCATCTCCTTTTTTGCCATATCCGCTGCCTTTAAAGTTCCTCTCATCACAGTGACCAACTCCAAGATCCTGCTGGTTTTATTTTACCCTGTCAACTCCTGTGCAAACCCATTTCTCTACGCAATTTTCACCAAAGCATTCCGAAGGGATTTCTTTCTGCTGATGAGCAAACTTGGTTGCTGCAAGAGCCGAGCGGAGCTTTACAGGATGAACTATTTCTCTGCTTATGCCTCCAACTGCAAGAATGGCAGCTCAGCCACAGCTCCCAGCAAAGCCTCACAGGCGCTGCTGCTCTTGTCAGCATTAGAGAAGCCATATCCTGCAGTGGGAGACAAGATGCCACACAAGGAAAATTAAACCAGAGTGCAAATACGTAGATGCAGCACTTTTTGCAAGGCCAGTTGTAATTATTCTAGTAACTAGGGATTATGTATTTTATAATATCTTGAACATTTCACGATAAATAAAAATGCCAGTCGGTAATTCTTACGCAACATTTCAAAGTGGTATTTTCCCTTTTCTTCCTTTGTAATAATAGGTGACGAAGGTGACTATTAGGCAAAATTCTTCTTTAGGAGAAACCAGAGCAGCCTATGAGTTGTCAGGTTGCTCTTGATGCTAACAGCTGCTGCAGTGGTTGCAGTTTGGCTTCTTTTTCTCCAGATCTGCTTCCCTGAAGTATTTAAAGACTTTCTGCTACCTTTTATGCCTTCTTTTGCCATTCCTATCAGCTGTGCTGGCATTGTTGGGCTAAAGAAAGGAGCATTAAACTAGATGCTTCCCTTCGTTTCATCAACAGAAACTTTCAATTACACAGCCATCTATGCCCAGTTAAAGAAAAGTGTTCTAGTGGTAGGTTGTAAAGATGTCACCAAGGAGAAAAGTTGATCTATTGAACCTTTGTTACTAGGAATTTTGCAGTTTATTTTAGATCTGAGTCTGAGCTGGTAGGTAATTTTCTTGAAATATTAACCTATACACAGCCATGTATGATCTGGAAGTCACAAGAGATGCAATAGCTGTAAAACCCCAGCTATTGCACACAGGACACTGTTTTGTGTATCATATTTGCACACACTCAAATCAGGAAAGCTGTAAAGGCTCCCTCAGCAGCAGGATAGCTGCTCCCTGCACAGGCCAAATAAGTGCTGCCTTGTTTTCTCTCCAGAGATAGTCTCATTAATCATTGTCGTCTGTGCACTCTCTGATATCAGTGGTGCCACTGGCATCCAGGAATGCACTGAGGACTCTTCAGCACTTACAGTCCAACTCCATCCTCAGATGATGAAGCAGTGAACACACTTTCTTTCACTGTATGTTGGCTGATGCTAAGTGATGGTGCTAAATGCCTGATCCACATTTGTGGCTTCATTCCTAATCTAAGTAAGAACTGAGCATTCCTTTGCTACTGCAGCACATTTACTCTGTCATCAGCAAACAAGCTGTCACCCTTGCACAGTTCATTTGCCGTGGGCCAACACCACATTGTACTGAAGTGGCAGATTCAGATTTGGGAGCTCTTACCTGCATCATATGGGCCAAACAATCCAGACTGGGTTACAAGCTGCAGATTGTATTGAATGCCAGGCAGGATCCTTAGGGGAACCTGCCCCAAGCACATCCTAAGGAGGTTACACTCTGCACTGCCCCATCTTCTGAAAACAAGGTGCTTATTTACTGGAAAGTTCACCATGTCCCGCAGGCAAAAACACACAAAAGCTGCAGATTCCAGACCAAACCACTTCTTAGGTTGCTTATTCTTGATAGGATGGTTCCATTGTCTCTGATGGGATGAACACGAGTGCTTACATTTCATCAAGCAATACAGAAACATAAGACCTACGTGTGATAGTTTATGGTTCACACAAGGCAAAGCAAACGCCTTTTATATGGGCTTGTAGTTAAAGTCTCAGCATCTTGGATCACATCCTGTAAGTGCTACTCACAGCATCTGAAGACAGATCTTCAGCTGGTACAGTACCACCTACCCTGAACGGAGTGGAACAGTCCAGCAGTCTTAAGATCTGTGCTGCCTCCAGAACAAGCACAGCCTAACGTTCTTCATGACCACCAAAAGTACCATAAAAATGGTATTACTGCGATGACTTTATATATTTTACATTCTCATTTACAACTGAGTCTATTACTTTCAAGTCTGTGACAGCAAGAGAGTTTCAAAACACCTCTTTATTGCCAAAACATTGCACTGCAAGCTAAATTTGCTTCACGTTAATGAAAGCAATTCTTTCTGCTAGTGACTGGTCTATTGTTTATAATTGTGATAATTAGAAATAACATCTCTGACCCACTCCTACCTTCAGCTTAATGCCATGATTTCAATCAGTACAAAAGCTCTCTGTGTGAGCACAAGTGTACTCACGAGCAGTTTGCACAGGTGGGGAAAAAAGCAGAATCAGGAACAGAGGAGACTGGTAAAATTCTAGCAAGTAGTGAAAAAGTCTATATGATGCACTGCTTTATACACACCAGCTCCTGAGCAAACAGGACAGCAGTAAGATATTTATTACAAACTAAAGATACAGGTCTAAATAAAAAAGCTATCTGGCCTGAAGATTCGCTGTCACCTCTCTCAAAACTGTTTGTTGAGACTCATTTCTTCCAACATCACATGGAAGAGTCCAGCACACTATTTAGGACATGAGGAAATAATGTCTTGAGTGGGCAGTAACTGATTTACTTGCATTACATTTCAACAGGACAACAGCTTGCAAGCAGACCCTCCCTATCACATAACATTGTCAGGAAACTGACAATGTACAAGTACCAGTGTTTAAAAAATACATCCAGTACCTCACGTGCAGCCCATATAATCAATATAAGTGGACTGCTCAGAGGTTGCAACAATCTGTCACAGAAATCAACTTGCAAAAATTCAAAGCATAAGACCAGTGTTTCAAGAATGGAACAAAGAGTTGGATGAAACTAATGGGTGGCAGGTATACAATAACTATGAATTGGTGAAGCTTAGAAGAGAATTCCTACTGTAATACCTTTATCCCACACATTTCAGCATTCATTCACAGAGGAACAAGTTCTGAGAAGGGACAGGGATAGCTCAAAGCTTGGACTCCTCACCTTCGTGTAGAGGCAGTTTTTTAGCACCACAAGATCACAGAATCTTGTGAGTTGGAAGGGACCCACAAGGATCATTTCCCAAATGAATGCCCATACAGGGATTGAACCCATAACCTTGGTGTTATGAGCACCATGCTTTAACCATCTGAGCTAACCTCAGGGTCATCTTTCTTTTTTCAACCGAACTCTCCATCCCATCATGCCATTGTCTAGACCATGTCACTGAGTTCCTCATCCAGTCTTCTCTTAAACACCTCCAGGGA
The DNA here is from genome assembly GCA_013390025.1 of Pitta sordida. Lineage (NCBI taxonomy): Eukaryota > Metazoa > Chordata > Aves > Passeriformes > Pittidae > Pitta > Pitta sordida. The sequence continues at coordinate 56,787 of WEKX01000529.1, forward strand.
TGGCAACTCCATCACCTCCCTGGACAGACCATTCCACTGAGTTATCACCCTCTCTGTGAAAAAACTCTTCCTAACATCCAGTCTAAACCTCCCTTAGCATAGTTTAAGGCCATGTCCTCTTCTTCTGGTGCTGACAGCCTGAGATAAGAGATTCACACCCACCTGGCTGCAACCTCCCCTCAGGTAGTTGCAAACAGCAACTACCAGCCTTCTATGGAGTTGAAAATGATCCCACAGCTTGTAAAATGCACATAGAGCATGAGCACCTTAAAGACTGACAGTGCTGAAATCTAAAAGTATCTATCAGGTGGTAGTGTGCATTTGCAGGTCTGAAGTGTAGCACTAGTGCACCTACCTTTCATTTGAATGAGGGAAAAGAAATCACACACTGTAAAACTTTAGCTGTCACTGAATACACAGTCCCTCACATCCAAGGAACAGTATCTATAAAAGACAAATGCCACACTCAGGTGAGGTGCTCTAATTGCATGTCTTGGCCTTGACACTGAAGAGCAGCAGATATGTCAAAAAGCACGCAAGAAACTCAAGAGTTGTTAAAACCCTGCCTGCTGAGGGGAGCATCTCTACTCTTTATACTATCAGCACAAGGGTTTGCACCATTGTGAAAATGGGCTGTTTTCTCCCTTCATTTTTCTACATATTCATTCTCTCCATCTCTCCCATTTCTTTACCTTCTCAAAGCCTCCAAGAGAGCAGAGATAACCAAAATATCTCACAATGGCTTACTTCAGGAGCCAGAAGGGAGGGGTGCCATGTGTTTGTGTGTGGCACTGCCCTTCTAGCAGGATTATCCTGTTTTGAGACAGCCTGGCTGAGGCTTTACCACTTAGTTCCAAATGTTGCCGTACAAGGAACAGGAGCTAGCCCGGGAAAAGTTGCAGCTCTGAAAGGCTAGAAGCCCAGAACTTGGTTTTGGCCTCTTGTTTCTAGAAAAACTAACAAGAATTTAATGTTGAGGACTGGTGGGAATGCATTTCTCATGGCAGGGTGAGCTACTGCCACATGCATTCACATTTCTCTAAGCAAAGTTTAGGGAACACAAAAACAACTCTCTGTTAGAAATGTGTATGAGATGACATTTTATTATTTTGCACAATTTGTACCATTCACAGCTTACTGCTCTGTAGTCCTGGAATGAAGTGGATAGGTACAGTAGCAAATTTAAATTGTTTTTCAATGACAACGAAAATAAATCACATTTTAGTGTTACATCACACTATTCATTGCATCTCAGTAGACATAGATGGCATAGAATAAACAATAATAATTCTCATATATTGAGAGCTCCAGGATCTTCCACCCACATTTCTCTTACTTACATCTAGAGTGCCTGTCTTTAACCTACAGTCAAAAAAACACAAAGCAACAAACAAAGTGAGAGGAAGAAAAGAGGTTTCAGATTTGCACGTATGTTGCTTTACCTTTTTTTTAACTCAGCAGTCTTTGAAAAGAATTGTACAGTATGAACAAAAAAAACCGTGTAGTGTTATATTTCAAGTCACAGTTTAGCATTTAAGAAGAGGACATAAGACCAAAAGAACTGAAATTTGTTAAAACATAATCACTTTGCATTTCTTTACTTTCTTGAATTAGGAACAGATACAACATTTCAAACTTGAAAGCTATTCATTCTAATAATGTTTCGTGGTTGCAGAAGCAATGAAATTATCAGAAAAGAACAGCAAAACCAGCTGAGTAGCTAACAATACCGTATTCTAGTATGCATGTGTTAACAACACAGATTTTACATATTTTTATCACAGCTTTGTTTGTTTGTTGCTTTTTTATGGCAAAACAATAGAAAGTCCAGTTGCATTTCACAGAAGGTTTTAAGCAATAATGGCACAGTCCTAAAGTACATGCTTCAGTGAGGTTTCACCACTCTGCATCTCCAATGGCTTTGGCAAAAACATGGTCTTTACCCTCAAAGGACATCACTCCATCTTTTAAGAAGAACTTCCATTTGTTCTTACTTCGATGTATCTGATAAAAAATAAAGATCAAAAATCAATGCCCTCACAAACATATATTAGAGCATCCCAAAATAAACTGCACCTTGCAAACAAGTATAGCTTAACTGAAATACAGCCTTTCCCTTTCCCCATACACGTGGCAAAGCAATGTTGCATGCACAACAGTCTTAGGATAAGGCTAAAGGCATGAAAACTTTTCTTAAATGCTGCCACAAAAAAAAAAATAAAAAAAAATCTGTGTTTCTTTTAAAAAAAAGGCCTGCAAAAAGATCCATACTGCAGAAAGCTTTGTTTGATCACAAAAGAAGGAATTTTAAACAACTCTAGAAGATTCCTTGAATTTTCAGCATCATTTTATTTTCAACTCCAGAAAGAAAAAGAAACAGAACAGCAATTTTGCCAATGGCATTCTTCTACAGGTACCAAGGTAATTTAATATATACGTTTTTATCTACTTTTTACTATGCCTGCAGGTTTTATTAAATCCAGATAGGAAAGGGGAAAGTTACCAACATCTTTCCGAACTTCTGCAACTGTTAATTTCTAATAACATCTGATATTAAGTTTCCTGTAAGACATGTCCTGTGCTGAACTTCCTGTTAGGGGGTTTTTTTCAGACTTTCAAGAAATTTTTCAGCTAATTGCAGATAAAACTTCCTGTTGATGACCATATCCCCTACCTGTAACACCAAACCACGTTACAAACCATCAAAGCTGAGTGTGTGTTTTCAACACAGTAAAGACACCAAATGGCTTCTTTTCAGATGCATTTTCCACACACATCCCTATAACTATACTTTCCAAAATAGCTAATATCAGAAACTCAGTCTGTCAGTTTTAGAAGAATTGTCTTGGCATCTCTCCGTTTCCTAAACCACAGACAACCATTAAGACAGGCCTAGTTGGATACACAAAAGATTATCACTAGTCACTTTTGAAAGACTAAAAGTCAAGGCATGTTCTCAAGCAATCATTCTCCAAACGTTTCAATATCAAGGATGTACTTTGATTCTTTATTATTTTAAATCACTGCACATGAGCATCCAAAACCATGCCAGAGTTAGAAGTATTTAATTTGATCGTCAGAAGTTCAAAATAAGGTTGACTTTTAAACATTAAAATGAAGGAGGACAAAATAGCCTTTGACAACTACTTTGGTTTTAAGCCACAACATAACTCTGGTAGGAAAGTCAGTAGGCACTTCAAAGACAAAAATGTAAAAGAAAGTGCACACATTCCACTTGCTGTTCCCCATTTTAAAAGTCTTAATTCATGGCTGAATATGCCTACATACGTCCATGGAGATGTGGATACTACTTAAAAGTTAAGAAAATGCACAAACCGTTACACCTTCACACATCTTAATTTTGCAAGGCTTGTTCCCCTTCCCTTTTCCTTTAACAGGCCATTATTATCCTTATTCCATAAAACAGCAGGCAAGTCTTCAGACTATTGTCAGCTAAACACATAATTTAAACATTCAACAATTACAGCATTAGATTTTCCTTTAAAGGCACTGACAGAAGACCAGATATGGATTTGCTGAGGATATTACTGAGAATTATTAAGAAGCACAGATAGAAGTATATACTCTACCTTGTCAAACTGACAAACGATCACATTGTCCGTGTCAAACAAGTCTGGAATGTCCTGTTCACTGACATCATCACCAGAGTTTAAGGGGTCCTAGAGATGAACATTCTATTTTATACACTCTTTCAGAATAGCATTGAACATACCTAGAACAATAAAGATTACCATTGCAAAAATCGAGACCTAGAGTCTCTGAAGACTATGCTGCACAAACCTTATTTATAAGCACCTTTAAATGGTTGTGTTCTCAAAATCAAAAACATGGGTCAAAAAAAAGCAAGACTGCTAACTGATAAAGGTGATGCCAGTAACAGGAACACTGATCAACTCCTATTTGAAATCCATATGTTAGGAGTTTATTTTCTTGTGAACAAAACCCTAGGATACAAAATTGCACATCTTTAAGAAAAAGGAAAACCTAGGAAAGACACCTACTTGTATCACACTGTTCTCTGACTAATCCCCTGTGGTTCTTCAGAAGGAAAGGAAGCCCAGATTTGTATCCTGATCTTATTTAAATCCAAGTTTTTTAATTATATCTTATTTAAACAAAATGCAGAACTCCATTCCACTGAGACCAGGGTTTTACAATAGATCTTTAATTCTGATAAATATTTTAATTCATCCAATAAACAACTGACTTTTCAACATTTCTTTCATTTGTCCACACTCCTCATTATGATATTTCAAGCAATTTCTCAGCAGTATCTCCTATCTCCAGAGGTACGTAACTTCCTTGTGCATCCTCTGCATTAACCTAACCGGGAATTGTTCTAGGACCAACAATTCAACAGTCAAGACACATCTACCATTGTTACGTGCTTCAAAAGACTTAAAAGTAAATTACCTCCTCAACTACATCTATTTGGAGGTCTTCGTTATCACCACCACTGCAGCTAGACCCCATGTCTGAAGTACTCTCACATTCTTCGTCGCAGTCTTCCTCATCCTCCAGAGCCTTTAGATCCTCTGATTCAATAATGGCAATGAATTCATTCTCATCCTTATCTTTTGTATGTGGCATTTCTTCCTTGGAAGAAACATCCCCAGTACCATCGAGCTGGATTATGCCTTCGATGTCCCTGCAGACATCCTTCTCTGATCGGAACTTAGATTCCATCTGCTCAGTAGATTCCACATGAGAGGAATAAAAGAGACCAGAGACAGCTTGTGAATTAACACTACAATGAAAGCTGTGTTCAGTACAAAGCCTGAGATTTTTGGTTAATAAGCCAACAAGTTTGGGGCACTAAAATGAGAGTTTCTAGTCCTACTACTTGTAAACCCGAGTACATTTGCAAACATTGTGCTTACATGTAATTTCTACTTAAAACCATGTCAACTATTTCTCAACAATACGGAAAAAAGTTTCTTATACTTTTTTAAACACTTCTGTTCTCAAACAATCCTAAGAAAACGGCAGTGAAGTGACCCTTTAGAATTCCTACTGCAAAAAAAACTTTCAATAAAAAAAAGAAACAAGCTTCTCCTCCACCCCCAAAAATAGCATTTTTCATTTCTGAAATAAAAGTCAAGATGAACTGATCCCTCTCTGTCAACTCAATCAAAATGCTTTGTTTAAACAAGATATAAAAAGCTGAGAGAAACAGTAAATATTTCACTACTTCAATTTACTGTTCAAAAAAGCACTACAATTCCTAAACAGAGCATTCACATGAGCATAAAAGGGGTTTAAGGTTTCAGCCATCTTCAGTTTCTCATTAAATCTTTATTGTAGCACTTAATTCCCATCCACATACACTTTCTAGCTCATGAAAACAACACTTTGTTTTTACCCTCCGTTCTTACTATGGACAATCTTCACCCTCCTGCCATCAAAGTTCAGACGAGCAACACAACAGGCTTTCTATTTACAGACATTTGGCATTGCTGTCATGAAATTTGCATTTAATAAGTTTGCCTCAATCCCATATAAGCACTACAACTCAAAGTCAGCAAGCCAGTATGAACTTCAAACATCTGCAAATAACTTCTAGAACAGAAATTAGTTGAAGTCAGGAAAGCAGCTTGTTAATCAAAGTCATTCAAGTTTTCCACACAGCTCTAGCTGAATTCTAGTTTGTTCAGGACTTTTTCCCAAGGAAATACATTTTCTTCCAGCAGATTTTCACTTATCAAATCTGACTTTTCATCCTCAATGCCATTTAGATGTTCTTCATACATTATAAGCTCAAACTAATCCCAGCTGATACTGCAAAAACACTTTGCCCACAGTTGACCAGCATCCATTTGCTGATCAGTGTCAGAATGAAGTTCTCAAGGGGTCAATCCTGACTGTTTAGTCGCTAAAAAAAAAAAAATTATGATCCCCAAAAGTAATCAATAAGTCTAATACATTATATCTACTACACTTCACATTTTTAGATTAATGTTCTCATCTATCACAGTATTTTAGCACTATTTTTGGCAAATTCTTAATGTAAATAGTTGGCTACTGTTCTTCTAAATAAGCTCAAGAATGAACTAGAAGATGAAATAATTTTTATTCTTACAACTTAGAGGCAGTGGTTGTCACTTACAGATAATTATCACCAGCTGAGAAAGAAAAGCCCATACCTCCTCAGAGGAAGCAGTGCTGCCCTGAGCTTTCAGAAGTGCATCGTCATCCAAACTTTCACCTGCCATAATCAGGTCAATGATGTCATCAGACACCTGCTGCTGCACCAGCTCCGGAGGCTCCATGTCCAACTGCCCCTTCACATCCAGCAGCACACTGCTCGAGTTGTTTGCCAAGGATTCATTGAGAAAAAGTCCTTCACAGGATTCTGGAGTAAACACAGCTGTGTGAAGACTCTCGTGCTGGGATTTTTCTGCGGAGTCTGCACAACGATTCAACACTGCACTAGCTGTAAATTCCTGCTGACTTGCAGAAGGCTGCTGAACCCAGGTAGCAGAGATCTCCGGGGGTTTGTTTTCCACAATGTTTGGTTTAAATACCATGGTCTGTTGGACAGCAGTCTCCTGGGGTTGCAATGGTTCACCAGCTGCCTGGGCAGAAGATGCAACACTGGCAGTGCTGGCTTGCAGAACTGAAGGTTCCTGAAAGGGATGAACTATCTGCTGCACGGAAGGATAGAGAATGCTGCTGTCTCCTGAGTCCTGTGTAACTACAACAGGCACATTCACCTTATAAAGTTGCCCTACAGAGAGAAGAGGTAAAAACTGCTTCAGCAGGTTAAATTACAGGCTGATCCAGGCCACTGACCTGTTCCCACTAAAAAACAATAGCCAACACTCAGGCAAACTATGAGGAAAAGGATGTTTACAAAGAAAAACTTTGCCTGAGCACAAACTCAGCATTCAGAATCTTTCTGAATCATGGTTTCCATCCAGTCCATCATGTTTAATACTCCTTTTTGAGTTTGGCCTACACAATACCCTCTATCAGTAAGTTCAATTTAATTACATACTATATTCTCAAAAATAAATTAATAAAAATCCTGGTTTGGCTTTTTTTCTGTTGTTTCAGAAACTAAGAAATACAAGATCAGCAAATAAACTACTTTATATCTGCAGGGAGAGTTCACTCATTTAAGGACCTTCTAAAAAACCTAATCCCATCTAAAAAAAATCACAGAATCACAGAATCACAGAATATTATGAGTTGGAAGGGACCCACAAGGATCATCTAGTCCAACTCACCATCTAACACGCGTAAAGAGACCGAGAGCACATCACAGAGCATAACACCAACCTAGATCCCTCACAGTCTAGCAGGCCACTCCGAGACGGAGGGGGCACAACGTCATCCAGCCCTACACCTCCCGGCTAGACCATGTCACTAAGCTCCTCGTCCAGTCTTCTCTTAAACACCTCCAGGGATGGTGACTCCACCCCCTCCCTGGGCAGCCCATTCCAATATGCAATTAAAAAAAAAAAAAAAAGACTACTTCTAATTTCTGTATCTTGTCATTGTATGAGTGTTAGAATTATGATGCAAGAGCCAGGTTCAAAATTCCATTTAGTTTTTCTTCTCGCTACACAACGCACACACAGTCACTGCTACCAGTGTATAGCTTTCAAAGCCTTAGGAATTATAGCTGAAATAGATAACTAGTGACATTAGTTCTCAAAGAATACACAGCTGTTTCAGGAAAGATTCAGTGACTGAAATAAGCCTTTCACTGATCACACCTAAGCAGTACAAGTACATTTTTGTAACAAGCAGCATAGGCAATTTCATCAGCAAAAGAATGTGAGCGAAAAGGTTAATGCGCAGTTGTACTTTATTTAAATAAGAAATCAATTTGTTTCTGAAGCACTGGAGCATCTTTACATTCTTAAAACATGAAAGGCTGTCCCTATATCTATGTTGATCTTGCAGGTTAGTGTACAGAACTGTCACACTAACTAATCAATGCAATTACTTGCTCCACACAGCAATTACAAACCCAAACTACAAAGAAAGAGGAGGGTGACTGGCTCTACCCACCTTTACTTTAACTTCACATCTTTTTTATCTACTGTACTCAGGACAGTCTTTCAACATCCACAGCTCACTGTAACACTTTACATTCCCCTTTAATCTCACCTGATGCTGTCTGTAGTGTCACTCCAGTTGACACAGGTATAGGATAAGCAACACCCGAATGGACAGCAAGGGTCACACCTGCTCGTGGGGGCCCCTAGACACACAAGAGCTGGCTTTAGTAAGAAATAGTGCACACTTTATCCCCTGGTGCCCTGGCTGTCACACCTTACACATCCATGTGAAACACGGATGAGGGCCTTTCTGTGGTCATCCTTACTGAAAAGTTGCTTCATGCTTTTGAGTCAAACAGATGAAGAGTACCCTGCACTGACAGGGTAATGATCTGCCCTAAGTGTTTCCTACTTTCCAGCTATCACAAAGCCTTTTTGTCAACAGAACACTTTCCCATACCCCTTCAACTTACCCATCATCCAGAAAGGTATTGCTCCACTCAGAGCCACCTTTATCTAAGTTTATGCACTACTCTACTCAGCACAGACACCTTTCCTAGGCCTATGAAGTCATTTCATATTCTCTTTCCCTCCTGGAAAGCAAGGAGTTGGATATACAGCTCCCTTTCAAAATAGCTGTTTCAGGGAAATCCACACTTTAAATTAGGAAACTCACATGTTGTAGAAACACCTTCCCAATATTACTATATTCAATTTGACAAGCTAGTTAGCTTGAGGGTCAGGAGACACTCACTAAGTTCATCAAGCTCTGGCCCCTCCTCAGAGAAATTTTGCTTTGTCCAGAGTTCAGAACTTGTCAGTTCTAAAAATATTCATTTGCTTCTGGATGATTTCTACACCTCAGTGCTAGTATTTCCCAACCATGCATTACTTTAACACCCAGGATTTTTTTTTTCTTTTAAAGTATCTGGACATGTGCATTTCCACTACACTTATATCCTATGGGCTAAATACACGCAGTGATGTTTTCCAACACACTTCTTGCTGCACTGCTTGCAAAACCAGCTGGTAGATCCCCATCTTTTTTCACTGCTCAAACAGAAGCAGCAGTATTACAGCTCTCCTGCTTTAAGCCTATCAGTAACTAACAAATAACCATTTAGGAGTTCAGGATAATCAAAACAGAAGTAAAACATCAGTGCAGCTACATACCAGCTCTGCTGCTGTGAAATGCTGAGAACCTCTGCCAGCTGGGATGAAAAAAGAAGCTATGAAAAAAAGAAAAACAGAAAAAGAAAAACCATCACTTCACAAAAAGCAATTCTTGGTCAGAGTTATCTTTCAATAATTTACAGCAAGCATGCCTGAAACTAAAGCAGTCTAACTTCAGCTCATGCTCATTGCATCAACAACAAAAGTGAACACAAGTATTATTGCCTTATCACCATCAGGAAAATGTTCAAGCATTTTTCTGCACCAAAGCAAAACCAGTGGTGCCAACAGCAGGAATAGTAGGACTCAGTACTTCAAAAGGACTCAATACTGACTTCAGAGGGAGGGAAAAAAGTCAAAGGGAAAAATTATCCCATGCTTCGGGAAGCAAACAATTTACGTAGCCCTAACTACATTGAAAATATCTAGCCATAGAGTAATTCAAATACCATTTTTAAAAATAAAGAAATTAACTTGGTTCAACAGATTGTTTTTTCTTAGTATGGCCCTTTAAAAGCTTAGGAGTAACAAGATAATGTTTGTTGAATATGAGACCTCCAGTAGCATGCAAACCCAAAAGTACATTCCCTTTCACCTTGAGTACTGTGTCCAGTTCTGGGCCCCTCAGTTTAAGAAAGATTTTGAGCTGCTTGAATGTGTCCAGAGAAGGGAAACAAGGATGGTGAAGAACAGCTGAGGGAGCTGGGGTTGTTTAGCCTGGAGGAGGCTCAGGGGAGACCTTATTGCTGTCTACAGCTGCCTGAAAGGAGGTTGCAGCCAAGCAAGGGTTGGTATCTTCTCCCATGCAACCAGTAACAGAACAAGAGGACACAGTCTCAAGCTGCACCAGGGGAAGTTTAGGTTGGATGTTAGGAAAAAAATTTTCACTGGAAGAGGGACTTGCTACTGGAACAGGCTGCCCAGGAAGGTGGTGGAGTCACTGCCCCTGGAAGTGTTTAAAAAGAGACTGGATGAGGCACTTAGTGCCCTGGTTTAGAGGATGTGATGGTGTTAGGCAATAGGTAAGGTAATTGGTAACAGGTTGGACTTAGTGACCTCAAAGGTCTTTTCCAACCTTGTTGATTCTGTGAATAAGTCAAACATCTGCCTCCAAATACAGTTCCTTCAACTATGAAGACTGTAAAAAAATAAACCAGATGATGAGCACCTGCCCAACCTTGAATTGCACTACACCAGATTTTCTTTAAATCATTTCATATGGGTTTTGTCCTTTATGGGCAAAGGTCCTACCAGTCTCTTACTTCAGGATAAGTCCCAGCTGAGCATTACATTCCACCCCAACAACACCACAGGGGTCAGCTGGACTTAATTGTGGAGAATAAGTCCTGATGTCAGAGGCTGCAGGAAAGTCAAGTACTTCTCTGCAACAGGAACACTGCTTTTAGGAAAACTAACTGAAAGGAAAACCAAAAGCTCCCTCTTTCTGTTTGAGGAAGGGACTACATGTTAACAAACTGAGATTCAGATTAAACTCCAACATGACAGCAGAGCTGCATGGCACAAACGTGCCAGATAACCTCTGCACACATCAGAACACACATTAAAAGGGAAAGCTGAAGTTCAGCCCTACAGGTAAATCTGCAACTGAAGGGCTACAATTTTGGACTGCAGACCAGAACACTAAAATTCTCTGCATGTTTTACTAAAATGCAGAAAATAAGCAGCAGATGAAGAGCCTGTAGACTGAATTCCATTAGTTTATCAAAGTCTAATTCGATCTTTATTGGTCAAATTGTGCTTTCAAATAATTACTGTTCCACATCATACATATATATACACACACAAACATCACAAAATAAGATTATTGCAAGCCCTCCAAAAATATCCCTGAATCACTGAGCTCTTCTTAAATTGGTTCCATTGTGCCCAGCAAATTCTGACCTGCTGAAGCCTGCAGAACACTGTGAAAACTGCATGGCAGCTTCAGGGTAAACTGTGGAGAACAGTGGCCATGTCTGAAGAAGCCTTCTGTTGCTTTAGACTGTATCACCTTGGTTTCCCAAAGCTGCAAAGAAAGTATTAAAAAGGTCAACAAATACCAGCTTTAAAAAAAATACATCCCAAAAGATAATTAGGTATTCCTACTTTTTCCAAGAGTATATTGACTGATTTTATACAATAAACATAGTAACAATCTTTTATGAATTTGAACTCCCAACTGCCAATACATCACTGACAGGGTACTTGTAACTCTAAGTTAGGGTAAAAGTTTGCATGTTTTGGAGGGCAAAGAAAAGCACAGGTATACCATCTCAAAAGAAAAAACAAACAGCTCCTATGAATGCAGGAGAACCCAACAAACCTGCTTCAAGACTTCAAGAACCTGTTCGTCTACACCCTCTTCTGCAAAGAGCTCCCGCACACCTTCAATCACATCTTCAATAATGGACTTGTATAGGATAGCCTACATTTTAAAAAAAATGTATTTTCAAGTTAAGATGAATATTAAGTCATTTGAAAAGACAATACAAAATCTAATCTCGCTGCATAAACTATTGTTACTAACTGAACAGCAGGAACAGATCAGTTTAATTAATTGGATGTCAAATGCAAAGGCCTGCAAGTCCACTCATTCTTTTAAATCTGACATCCCCCGAAAAATACTGGATGCAAGCCTCAAATCATTGGTCAGGCTACAGAAATGTTTAAGAAAACCCTAGAAACATTGCAAAAACAATCGCTGTGTTTATTTTCAAGCAAGAATCTCCAACCACTTTACATCATTCAAGAATCATTGCCCCAACTTGAAGACCAACAGACAACACAAGCTACAAAAAATGGGATGTCCCAATTCCATTAGAAGTAGAATGAAAAGAACCTGCAAGAAATAACAGATTTTTTTTTATTTGTGTATTCTGATGCTGTTAGAAATGTTACCACTACCACTATCAATATACATAATCCATCAACAGGGTTCCAATAGAACATTTTATTTCTTCTTCGGCCTATGTCAGTGATTAAATCCTAATTCTCCAGTCAAACCTGGACAGCAGACACACAGGAGCTTCAAGATTGATACACTCAAAGCAAATGTAAGATAATAAGCTTTTAGCAATTTAATGCTTATTAATCTTGAGTATCATTACCACCAGAATAGCCTACAGAAGGTGAAAGATGAAGCTAAGATATTTTAGGAAACAGAAGATTCTGGGTTATTACTTTTTTTAACATCAAATTAATATTTTACTGCTCTGAACTTGTTATGAAGTGCAGATGATAAACAATTCAGGTTTTTTTAAAAAACAGAAGTTACTAAGAAGTCACACACCTCACTTTTTGCAAAAAACAATCAACAGACTATTGCACAACTTTAAAATACCCATACTCATGTGAAAATTCTTATCAGGAGATAGTAAATCTCAAAAAATTCTTCCAACACATATCAGAGGGTAAAAAAAAAGTTTACTTGTGTACCACTACACTAAAAGGTGTTGACCAGCCCATATGTCAAATGCTCTGCCTTCAATGTTAATCCAGAATGTAAATCTTTCAACAGGCCTATTCCTCTCCCCAGGACGGCCAAGCTAGACTGAGTACAAGTATTTGTTATCTTATATGAAACCAGAACGTAGCCACTGTAAAATTCAACAACCACATGCTTCCAAATTAGAGAACAATGGTTACAGTGCAGACATTATTGTACTCCAACTCCATCCCTTTACACCCAGGCCAAAACACTCTGCCAGACCCAGGCCACTCATAGAGGGAACTGTGAAACAGTTTCCTCTGTGCACAGCGGGGCGAAAGGACAGTTATCGACACTCCATTCCAGCAAAGCCCAAGGCACGCCTGAAGTTGAAACCTCCGAGGCTCCCGGAGAATCTCTGTCCTCTGAGGGACGATCCGAACGGAATGAGGGACGCGAAACCCGGAGCTGGTGAAAGCCGCCACTTCCCTCCCTGGCTGAGCTCTGACAGCGACCCTCACACCCTGCGGCTGCCCAGCGCCTCACACCAACCGCGGACACAACCCTTCCGCACACAAAGTGCCATTTACAACAACAACAACAAAAAGACGGGGGCGGTGGGAGGGGAGAAGCTTCGGAAGCTTCCCGCGTCAGAGAACGGGCGGTGGCTCTCCGGGCGCAGGGAGAAGGAGGCAGCCGCTCCAGTTCCATCCCCGTCCCCCCAGGACAGAGGGGCTGCCAGACCCGCCGGGCCCCCCCTCACCACGGGGCTGCCCTGAGCCATGGCGGCGGCAGCGCCTCCCTCCGCCCCGCCCGCCCTTTAAGGCGCCGTTGCCGTGGGGACGCGCCCGCCCCGCCCGGGCCCGGCCCGAGCGAGTGTGGGGGGCTCCGTGTCCCCCGACATCCCTGACACTCGTGGGGACAGCGGGGCACAGCTGAGCGCTGCATGCCAAACCCAGACACAGCTTAGTGACCGGCCCCCGCCCCGCTGCCAATCCGAGCTCTAGGCTCAAGCGTCACCTCGTGAGCGCAGTGTAAAGGGATTTGTCCGGAGAGCCACAGCTGCCCCGTGGTGCCACGGTGCACCCAGGAAAGATGGATTCAAAAGCATGTAATTTTGCTCTAATAAACCCTGAAGTCATGATTGCCTCCTTAAAAGGGGGATAGCTGAGGCTGCCAGTTAAGTAGCAGCAATCTGGTACAACTACGTATTCAAATTATTGCTTACATGTGCAGCAATCTGTTCATATGTTAATACAGAGATTTACCAATTTAGCAGTTACTCATCTGGAAAAATGTTCATTAATCTAGTATATGTAGGAAAATATATACTTAGGGCTTTATGCAGCTTCAGTTGGTGTTGTCCAGGTGATTCTGAGAACCTAGAAATGTAATCGCTTTTTCCTTTCTTTTCTTTTTCATTTTTTAGGTAGCTATGTTGTTACAGTGCTGTTTGGCTTGTGAAGAGCAGACTCACCCATTAAGCTTTAATTTTTAAGACTAATTTACACACCCTGAAAAATGAAAATATTTTAATGAAAATACTGACAGACCCTTAATTATATAGTAAGACTAACACCTACAAAATAAAAGAAGCAACATCCATAATAATACTGTAAGTTGCATCATTTTCAAGAGTGAGACAAATGCAATTTGCTATTGAAGTAATTTTGCTCTGCCAGAAAATATGTTTAATGACACTGTCTGGGTCTTGAATTAAACAGCAGTTGCATATTCAGCTGTTCTGTACGCCCTGCATTCTGCAAGGAAAAGGAGATCGTGTTCCTTTGCTTACAAAATAGTTTAAATAATAAAACATGGGGTTTTTTAAAGCACAGTGCTCATTTGAAACTATCTGGGATAGTGCATACCAAAAGCGTCCTTATACTTCTCCTGTTTTTTCCCCAACATGTTATCAGAGATAGCAGGAAGGAGCTGCAGCCTTGAGGCTGCACTGGGCACTGAAGGTCACAGATGGTGATCCTGCAGCTGGATCCTGCCCTCCTCATCAGGCAGACCTAATGCAGAACCTTCTCCCTGCCAGCATACAGTACGATATGTTTAGAAAGTGCAGAATGGAAGTGTAGAATGAAGATGTATACATGCTTTCTGCCTTTGTTTATCATGGGATTACAAAGTGCCTTGAAATCAGGACAGTTTGTATGCCTAACTTCACAAAGGAGAGCTGGACAGCTTGATAATACAGGAGTTGTCAGCTGTCTCAGAGAGTGGTCAGGTTACTTTTTATGTCCACATTAAAGTTTGCAGACCAAAGTAAATTATCTTCACATGCATTTCAGGTGGAGGGCTTGTATCTGTTTTTGTAATCCCACAAAGCAGTGTGGGCACACCCATCTCTTCTAAATTATACCCTTTGTATCGTGAGTAACAAAGATCCTGTCACCAGCGTGCACTTGTCAGCTACCTTCATGCAGGGGACAGCAGATAAACCTACTTATAGTAAAATAGCTATCACTGGGGATAAAGTAGAAAGTGGGAATGGGAATACAACTTTCCAAGCTGCACAGGGAGTTCACAGAGGGCACATCCTCCTAACCAGGGCACTTAAGCGTTCATCTGAGGTCTAGGAACATACTCTATATAATTTCTTTTACAAATTCATAGAGAAGGTGTATTTCCATCCAAGCACAGCAAACAGTGACAGCTGAACACCATGAGAAAGCCTGGTATGCACTGGAAAAATTCAGTTGTCTCTGGACAAGAAAAAAAAATAAAATACCTGTGAATAGCATTATTCATACTGACTGGCTAGTTTAGATATGGTGATCTTAATCTACTATCAGCATCCTGCAGTATAAAGTGCAACCCTGTAGTTATTTTCATGCTTATGAACTTTCTTAACATTTAACCCTACATTCAAGAGAAGAAACTGAGGTACAGACACAATGAATATCTTGTTCAAGCTCACAAATGGCAGTGGGGAACAGCATGCAGGTTTCATCGGTCTTGGTTCAGCTTCCAACGCAGCCATTGCAGTCTTTTTAACAGCTCACAGGAGTTTTAGAAATGAGGCTATTGAAAAGATTAGCATGCTGTTCAAAGCTCCCGATTTTTCAGGGATTTTGTCAACGTTTGGGATAGTGTTGCTTAAGGGCACCTCAAACATTCGTTTACTAGACAGGTTTTAATTTGTAATTATTTATACTACTCTTGGTACATGATGTCTAGAGAAGATTTATTTTTAGATTATGAACCTTTATTAATAATTTAAAAAAAAAGAAATTTCACCGTTTTCAAATGTCTTCCCTCTAGAAAAGGAGAGCTCTCAGCACATTCGGATGCTTGGTCGTGAACGCCCTCTCCTGTTTAAATCCAGTATTACTGCTGTAGAGGAACACGGTCACTCAAGCGCAGGACTGCAGAATTCTTTGTCAAGGCATATTTTACAAATATGTACCATCTCGCCTTCTCTTTCCAAGTAAAAGCAATCATTCTTAGCAGGAACTGGTTGAAAAATCCAGGCAGTCCTCATGGACATACCGTGACATGAGCAAAGCTGTAACTTCATTTTAAAGATATTCTCTAACATGCTCCCTTTGATCAGTTGTTGATTCATATACAACACTCCAGACTCATAGCCAATTTTATTAACAGTGTGATTTTGTTACAAGCGCCATCATTTTCTTCGGAGTTCTGAGACAGATAACACTGGAACCTGGGATTTGTTCCTTTTTCATTTATCATGTGTGATCCCTGTTTCTTCAAGAGCCTCTCTCTTTTTTTTTTTTTTTTTTACTAGAAAGACCTGTCTCTTAATTCAATTTAATGAAAAATTTTCAGGACATTGGGTGTCTTATGAAGGGCTCTGACCTGTACAAACTGCTATATAAAAATGTCACTCTGATGGATTGAATATACTGAATAGTACTGTATGTCTCAAGCTCCTCAGTAAGCCCAGAGACTTGTGTAGTATCAGTGAGCCTAATTAAGGATGAAATAACCCTTGCCTTTCCTAAATACTCACCCTGATTCATATGCCTTATGTGGAGATAAAGACTCAAAGGGAATCAGCAGCCATTTCACCATCCTTATTCTTGTCCCTGCTTTCTATCACATTCCTGCTGGTGTCCAGGTAAGTGTTCATCCCTCATCTACATTGCTGCCTGCCTTGTTTCCTTGGGAGTGACATACAGATGTTTATATCACCCTTTTTTCCCAGAGAGACCCTCACATCTTGCCCCATGTCTCCAAGAAAAGCCACAGTCCAGCTTCCTCCTCTTTTGTCTGCTGTCTTTGCCTTCATCCCTAAAGGAGTTGTAGCCAGCTGGGTGTTGGTCTCTTCACTCTGGCTACAAGTGATAGAACGAGAGGACACAGTCTTGAACTGCATCAGGGGAGATTTAGACTGGACATTAGAAGGAACTTTTTCACAGAGAGGGTGATCTCTCAGTGGAATGGGCTGCCCAAGGAGGTGGTGGAGTCACCATCCCTAGAGGTGTTGAAGAAAAGGTTGGATGATGTACTTGGTGGCATGACCTAGATATTAGGGTAGTGTGTTATAGGTAGGATGGTGTGTTGGTAGCAGGAGGGCAACAGGTTAGGTAACAGGTTTGGCTAGGTTAGGTAATAGGTGATAGGTTGGACTTGATGACCTCTATGGTCTTTTCCAACCTTACTGATTCTGTGATTCTGTGATTCCTTCCATGCCACCTAGTTTTACCTCTCTTCATAAGTGTGGTTGAAATCCCACTCCTTCCTCACCTGTCTGTAATTGTCACTTCCCTGCTCCTCGGCTCCCTGGCTCCCACGGGGAGGGACTAGCTACCAGGGATGTGCAGAACCACTCAGAGGCAGGGTGCAGTGAGAGAGTAAATGCCAGAAACATCATTTCTCCTTATATGAATTAGCTGCTGACAGTTCAAAATGGGGAAGACTATTGCCAAAGTCCATCAGTTTTAGTGTGAAGTTAAATAAGAGCAAAGCAGCATATTTTGGTCAAGGCCAATTTGCTCTGTCTAACTTTGCATTTGGTAATTTCAAGAGGAATAAAGCAGAGTGATGCTGAAAGTGATGACCACATCAGCCCCTTTCACCAGCAATGGGGTTTACAGCACTAACCAAACCACTGAAATCATCCAGGAATTACTTTGAGAGACAGGATGAAGCACGGCTTAGCAGTTGGGCTCTCCTTTTTACTGCCTAATTGATACTGGTTTAACTCTATTAAAGAATAACTCAGATGTATGGAGACTAACCTGTATTGCCATATTGGGGGTGTGAAGCATTTATGACAGGACCCTAATATTTCCTCAAGACCACATTCCTGAGCTTCCTTTTCTAAGCAAATGTGGATGTGTTGCTGTTGTCCTTAACTGTACATACCCTTTCATTCTTCATTTTCGTTTTTCTTTTTCCCCCAGCTCTACTTTTGTGTAAATCTACCCAAAGCAGATCTTCTGCACCTCCCTTTTGACATTACTGTAATGACACAATTAGCAGCAAAAGTACTCATTAATGGCTTTTCATGAAGGGGGATAAAACAGGCTTTCCTTTTTTTACTCTAAGTAGTGGATGGCTCCTTCATTTCAGATGAACTGTCAGCTAAATCCTGGTGTTGTTACTTACATTTAGACAGTAAAATCTACTCCACATTACAGATGACTTCAGAGACGAAGGTCCCTCCTTAGACAGCAGTCCAAGAAGGTTGCAGTGGTAGCTTACCTCTGGGTATCGCCAGGCTAATGCCTAAATTCTTGCTTTAAATCCTCCCTGTTTCATTTCTAGGCTTTGTTTGATATTTTTATTGCACCCCTTACAGCACGGCTTCCTGTGCAGGAAGACAAGGTCGCCATTACCAACAGCTGTGCAGACGTGACACAGGGATGCTCAAGGGGGAGCAAGTTGTCCGGCATAGAAGCAGAGCCAGCTGCACGGCCACGGCGTGGTACTGCCCTGAGGTGTGGGATGCCACAGGCAGGCACCAGCTTGGCTTGCTCGGATAGCACACCTCTCGCTGTGCCTCATCAGTCCCACAGCCACCTGCTGTCTTCAGTGGTTCTGCCCATGCCCTCCACTCCCTTCTTCAGCTGCTTCAGCTCCTCCTTCCCACCCCAGGAGGTCATTCAGTTCATTTTGCTCCATTCCCTGCAGCTACTCACAACTTTGTTCTCAATACCTTCTCTTGAAGGCACTTCTCTGCATGGATTCCTCACCACTATTCTATTTCAGTCTCTCTTATAGTTAACAGCTTTTCAACTTGACTTAGAGAGGCATCAGTTCTCTTTAGCCCTTGCAAACAAACTCTGCTTGATGCCCCTTCCTTCTGCCGGCTCCCTACTCACTCCCTGCATCCTCTCTCTTACCTCCACTGCTGGTCACTCATCACAGATCTCTTCTATTTGCAACACATTCCCACTTCTGATTTTTTCCCCTTTGATATTTTGTTGAAAATGGAAATGAAAATTATTCCATATTAAACCAAAAAGGTCATCACAATGCAATGTAACATTAGACTGTACTCACCCACAACCAGAAACACCTAATCACACTGAGGTTTGGGATGGCAAAGCAGAATTTGAGCCAGTGCTTTTTATTTTTATCAGTGAGGCTTCAGCAGGGAGTGTGAGCACCACTTACAACATGTTATAATTGTTTCTGTAAACAATTACATGTTTTTGCTAAGGAAACAACAGCACTATGAAATAGCACATACTAGGAACATCTCCCAGAATAAATGTTTTCATGTTTTCACTTGTATTCGAGCAATTTGTCATCTCACTTTATTTTTTTTAACCTGAATCATATTGTGCACTGATACTTTTAAACAAAATGCTTGAGCTCTGTGAAGAGACTATAGTTTTGCTAGACACCTGCTTTCCATTTGCAGGTGCTCACTGAAGGATAGAACACCACTGAAGTGAGAATTGATGTTAACTCTATTTCCTAGTGTTTCCCAAAATAGCCGACTGCTTTGCTACAGACACAGCAGCACAGGAGAAGTGGCATGGTTATTTTATTCTTCAAGCCCATTCTTTGAACGCTGCCTCACAAACCTTTTGCCTTATTCCCATATTTCCCCACAGAGGTTTCACTGTTTCCCTAGTAACAGCTCATTTCAAGAACAGGCTTTGAAATCTGTGAAAGTGTTAAACAGTTGTCACTACATTATATTCGAATATCCCAGAGAGACCAGAGGGAGCACTCAGTAGGAAAAACCAGGTATTCTCTGGGTTACAACTGTTATGCAAATGGGGCAGGAGAAGGGTCTGCAATAAACCATCATCATGAGACCCCTACCTGCAGTACTGCATCCAGCTCTGGGGCCCTCAGCATACAAAGGATATGGTCCTGCTGGAGCGAGCTCAGAAGAGGGCCATGGAGAGTATTATAGTGCTGGAGCACCTCTCCTGTGAGGGCAGACTGAGAGAGCTGCGTTTGTTCAGCTTGGAGAAGAGAAGGCTCTGGGGAGACCTTATAGCACTTTGCAGTCCATAAAGGGGGCTATAAGAAAGCTGGAGAGGGACTTGTTACAATGGCATATAGTGACAGGACAAGGAGGAATGGCTTTAAATTGAAAGAGGGTAAGTTTGGATGAGATATTAATAAGAAATTCTCTAACTGTGAGAGTGGTGAGGCACTGGAATGGGTTGCCCAGAGAAGCATGGATACCTCATCCCTGGAAGTGTTCAAGGTGGGTAGGGTTGGGTAGGGTTTACACAACCTGGTCTAGTGGAAGATGTCCCTGCCCATGGCAGGGAAGTTGGACCTAAATGATCCCTTCAAACCCAAACCATTCTATGATAAGTGGATTACAGGGCATTCTGCAACTAGCTTTATCTAATATGAAGAGTGATGTTGCTGACTCACACAGTAGAACTGTTCTTTCTAATAAACTGCAATACCCAATTATTGAGACAAACTAGTTAATTGTAGTAAATGTAAAACGAGTTTGATAAATTTCTAGTGAGGGAAAGAAAGAAGGAACTGCTAGTTTGAAATACAACTTTATTTTTTTAATCAATATGCAATCTACAAAATGTTATTACAAGATTATCACCATGATCTGTTCGTAATTATACTGACAAAAAGATCCAAATAAAGTTACAGTTTCCATTAGGAGTAACAGCACTGTTTCAAAGTTATCAAAATTATTGCTAAGAACTACTAACTGCAACAGTTAGTTACTGTGTTTAGTCAACAAACAGACTAATAAATGCAAAACAGAAGTATGGTCACCAATACTGCAGCTAAGAAGTCTGCCAGGTAAAATAAACACAACCAAAAGCAACATGTGAAAACACATTAAAGCAAGGAGCATAAAGATGACAGTGGCTTGGCATCAAGTTCAATGGAGTGCATTACGTATCATCCTCATTTCTCAAGAGCTGCCACAGAGCGGCAACTGGACCACTGTCTGCAATCATTGCAAAGCTTCGGTTTTGACTCCTAGTAACATCTCTTTTCCTATCATTTGTGCTCTTTTTCTAGTTGGAATAAGCAGGCATTGCAGGTTGCTTACTTACTAACATCAAAAATCTACAGCCCATTACCACTATTCCTTTCTTCTTTTTTGTTTTTTTGCCTGTCCTTTATTATTGGAGACTTTGATGCAGATCCCATTTTGTCAGTTAAAAGGCTTCCATTGACTTCAATGGGTGTTTGAATCCAAAATTACATCAAGTACCATTTACCTACAGTAATACAATTAGTACAAGAAAAGATGAATGCAATGATAAAGTCTGTCCATTTCAGCAAATGCGACACTTTGTGAGTAAGGCAAACACTACAAAAATAGCTGTTCTCATTGATTTCTGTTTTAAATACAAAGTATCCCAAACCCTGCTGGTTCTTTGTGAAGGAAACACAGATAATATCTAAATACTGCCCTGTAGTAAATGTTAGCGAAATGTCAACATCTTAAGTGACTCAAACAGTTGGAAGTATTCCAGTGACTGCAGGCCCTCGCTCTGGGAAGCAGAGATCAGATACATGTGAAACCTGGTTCCTCACATGAAGCCAATGTACCTGATGTGTTATTTAAAGCTCCAATCTCTCTGCTAGCTGGACACTGAGAAACACTCATCTCCATTCCCCCCCGCAAAATTACAAGCAGAATACTTACAGCACAAATTTCTAAAGAATCAAAGCTGGTATGTTTTCTCACTATCAGCTGCAGTCATGTTTGTGAAATATGTTAGCAAATGAGTCTTAAATACTGAGAATATTTGCCTGGTAGGTTATCCTCAAGGTTGCCAGACAATGCAGAAGAAAGAGGAAGCCAGGGTGTTTCTGATTTGGCATGTTGCAATAGAATAGGAAGTTAGAATTTGATGGAGGAAAAGTCAGACAACAAAACTTTCGTTCATTAAACTGCAGCCTATTATTAAATATTATGATACCAAAGCATATAAACATCAGTTTGAGACTGAACAGGGCAATTACTCAGCCTTAGGCTTCGCTAATTGTCAGGTTTAAACTGAAAGCCACGTATTAAACAGAATAACTTTCTTTCAGTGTGGCAATATTTCTGTGGAATTAATTCCCTGTAATCCTGATCCAATTCCGATGAAAGTTAATGGCAAGTCTTGCAAGGCTCAGATGGAAATCCAAGAGCTCACAGCACATATAAAGCTGTAGCTTGACCCGTTTATGTTAATGAGTTCAGTAAGTCTGAATAATCATTTGCACCATATCAGATATAATACAGACACACTAGCAGGAATGATGACTTGTAAGACGGTCATGCATCATTTAGGCCTCCCACTCAAATCAATAGCTCATATCTTGAAGGGTCAACACTACACAGGCTTCTTAAACACATCCTCCTGAGACACAGCAGATACCTGAGAGAAGAAAAGCAGCCATTGCTTCTTCAGGACCTGTAAAAACACCAAATGCCCAGGACAGAATGCCCAGGAGATGAGTGCTTCAAATGGAGATCCTAAGGTGAAAGAGTTCTTCCTTCTTAAAAACAGAAAATTAGGGGCCAGGTGAGCAAGACAGGTTTTGGAGAGTAACCAGTGTTAATGGGTTTACTGAATTAGATGTATTAATGCAAATTTGTGCAGGTATTTGCAATATGTATTTTGCTTCCTCTACCTCACCAAGATAAGATGTTAATAGATATTATAGCTCTAGTATAACCATGGAGTTCAGCTTGCCATGGTGCCAAGTATAAAGACTTTGCCCCGGTGCATACTGTGCCCCTTAGTTCAGCTGAACAGTATATAAACCAAAATTAAATAATAATAAAACACACCAAACATGACTTGAAGGCGCTAATGACTTCTCAAGTCAAAACAGGGATGGAAGATACAACAGCTGAGACGTATTTGGATCGCTACTACACTCCAGCGCTTGTTTAGATTTATACCAATATAATCTGCTAATAAAAAGGGATATATAGAGAAGCCCAAATACCATAATAGTCTATTTGGGGCTTTGGCAATGCAATACCCATAAAAAACCTGCCCTCAGGACTTACTATAGAATCTATTACCCATTTCATTCTCAGCTTCCGAATGGGGGGAAAAGTTTACTGTGATGAACTAGGTTTATATTATAGCCTTCTGTTTCCTCAGACTGGTAATTTTCTCAGTGCATATCCCACATATTTCTACTTTGGGGGAATAACATTTATCCGTATTTTTACACAGTGTTCATATAAATATGTAGTTACAAGCTGTACAAAATATAAAGTGAGGCAGTGCATTACTATATTTTTGTTCTCCACTAATTTCAGTTTGAAGTAAGTATAGTTTCAAGAAAACTGCAGCCAAAACCAGAAGTCTCAGGAGCACTTTTTAATTTATCAGATTTTTTCAGACCTGGAATTACAGCCTGCAGAAAATTACTGAGGAGATAGTGGCTGAGGAGAAGTATTAGAACCTTTCCCTAAATGCCCATTATTTGTTGAAAACACAATTAACACACTGACATGATTAGTAGCTCAGGCTGCCTGATGAAGCATTCCAGCTTCATGTCTTTTGTGACAGTCCATTCCTGCATTATTTCCCCATGGGAAACACCTTTAAAGCCAGTAGCATGAAAACACCTCCCTTCCCATGCATGAAAAGACTGTCTTACAAGTTACCTAAAGCCACAGCTCCTGCAGTTTCCAAAACAACTTCCGGAACTTGCATCCTAAAGGAGACCCAAAGCAAACAGCAGGAACCACCCTTTTCCTCGGCTTGTGGGGAAAAACCTCCCCTGGTGTAAATTCTTAAAGCCTCATCAAATTAAATGGGCCTGGACTGATCTACACTTGCTAAGGATCCACCCCTTATCTCACTTGCTATAGCAGTGAAATAGAATTGTCTAATGCTGGCACAGAAATTTCAATCACATCTGCCATATGTTTCTTGAGTGAACCTATAAAGTGCTCAGGAGGAAACAGTCACAGCAACAGGAAAATGAAGAATATTATTGCAGGGGAACTCTCCCATTTTACCAATGAAATTACACAAATCATTAATTAGGCTTCTTGTCAAGAATAGTATTTTGACTTGTTCTGTTCACATACATCAAGGGGAGGGGAAACATGAGGGATTTGAGTTTTCCAACAGCACTAAAAAATTTAATTGGTCCTCCTGGACCTTACACAGGCACTGGTCTGCACATAAGCCCTCTGGAAGTTTTTATTACTGAATATTATATGTCCAAGTGACATGAACTCTTTGAGTAGTGCCATTAGGTTTCAATATGGAGTATGAGATCATTCCCAAGTCACAAATACACAACAGGAAAATAATATATTAGAGTCAGTCAATTAAGTGCTCACATCCTGCAGCTCTTTACAAGGAGACCTTACTCATACCAGTATTCCCATGACAGGAAGTTTACTTGAATGCAGGCCAGTCAGATGAGTACTGATTTGCAGAATCAAACCCATAAGCACTAAAAAAAATTCAATGACCATGTTTATCCTAAACTAGGTCACTGCGCTTCTTCTAACAATAGAATTTCCTACGTAAATTGATTCCTTCTAATATCCTATGATGGTGCCTCCTGTCCTCTTTTACTGCATTAGGCAGTTGCCAGCCTTATCTGGGTCTTCTCCATCAAGCCTAATCCACTTCTTTTCAATTTCAACCTGTAGTTAGAAAATAAAAAGAACTGGGTAGAATTAGTAAGTAATTGGACAGTGAAAATGTGAACTGCAGCAATGGCACAAAAAAAGGCTTGGACACAGAACCAAAACACTCCCAGACCCAACAGATTTTGAAACCACTACTCCCCAGAATAGTTCAACTGAGGAAAAACAAAGCTGCATTCACAGTTCTATTTTACAGCATCATCATTGATCAGATAAGGCTTTATTATTTAATGATTCTTTTGCTCAAAGTCCTTATCAAAAGTACATGCAAGGTATGTTTAGAATACAAAGCACATTTGCTTTTCAAATACTGTATGGGGGAGTAGTGAGAGAGAAAAGGAGGAAAACACAGAAAGCATACCCCTGAAAATACCTGGCAATTGTAAAAAGTTTTCTGAACCACGTGTTTCTGGGGTTGCAGATCACTCTCTATGCCCAGAGACTTCACTTCTGTTCCTGAGGCACAGGTGTCATGAATGACAAACTGGACAGTAGCAAATGGATACCAGTCAGATGGTATTTCCTGGTCTGATCCAAGTTCCAGCTTGTAAGACAGGCTGTGTGGATGATCTGAACCTTGGGAAACAAAAATAAAACCACCACACCATCAGTGAATTTTCTTGTCTTTGTTTACAATATAAAGTCCATCTAGCAAAAGAGCACAGCTCTATTTTTTATTAAAAAAGAGCAGTTGCAATGATACAAGATTATTCTATCTATAAATATTTTTTGCTACTTGGACATAAGGTGACCCTTTACTCATTTTTTCTGCTTCAGCAGTGGTTTCACAGCCATTGCAGTTTTACAAATTAATTTATACAAGATTTACCAGATCCTTGCAGCTTCTGATTGAGGGAAGTATGTTACAAACTTAGGGTTTCATTGCTAAATTCATATTGTTTGGAAGAATCTCATTTTCCCTTAAAAATGCATTTCTTACGCTCATAGAAAAATAGAAACCGGAAGGACCCAGTGTAGCCAAGGCAGAGATGCTGCCCTGTGTCCAACAACCCCCTTTCCAGAGTAGGAATTCCACTGTAGGAATTTTACTGGAAAGTTTATTTCAAGTACTACAGGCAGCTTGTGTAGTAAACATCATTTATTACAGTATGTCTACAGCAGAAAGATAAAGGCACAGCTCAGAGTGCTGGTCAAACAAGATACATCCCAGCTGCCAGGCTAAGGGCTACCTAGGCTCCCTTTATATCTTGGGTTTTTTAACAGAAAAAGAACATAACACATTTCTTAAAAAAAAAAAAAAAAAAACGAAGTATTGCTAAAGTAGTTCTCATGTTATAGAGTTGTGAACTATATGTGAAGCATATTCTGAATTACTTTTATCCAGTCTTAGATCCTAGGGATTACTTGCTTTAGCATTTCTTGCATGAGGCAATGATATGGGAAAGCACTTCTCTTGGCACACAGGAAGACCAACGTGAAAGCCTGTCTTCCAAGGCAACTGAAGTCAGCAGGCTCACTATGTGTATGAAAGCAGTATAATATAATATAATGAAAAGAACCCTCTCCAGATTCTTCGGGGCAAAATGTAGTAATTCTGTGTTTCTCCTTTTCTCCAGGATTTTAATCATCACCATAGACAACCAACTATGCTGTGGCTGCAGGCAGAACAAACAAACAAAAAAAAAAGCAGAGAAAGGACTGGCTGTATTTTGTCAAAGGCAAGCCTGGCAGTGTGTATTTGGGCTTCATCCATTACACTGAAAGGCATCTCAAAGTTCAGGCAAAAATGTCCCATTCTTTATGCACTGGCTTCCTCTGGTGACAGGAATCAATTTTGTCTCAGAATGAAGGAAATAACGAAGATGGAGTTAACATACACTGAGCTTTATCCATCCCATGGGAAAAATCATGGTAATATTCCACATCCCCAGGCTCACAGGCATTTGGTAAGGCAAAAATAAATAAAAAAGCTACATTGCTCCTAGGAGCCTTGGGCTGGTTGCATCCTCTGGTCTGTGCTGCAAATTTTCCCTGGAACCTGCCTCACAGCATGCCCAAGAGTTTAGGAGATAATTTATATTTGAGCAGTCTGATAGGAAGAGTTCTCTTACATGTGTCTCTGACTGCACTAGAACAAAATCTAATTCAGTAAACCATCCTCTAGATTTCATTCCAAGTCCAGCATAAATCAAAAGGCCCCCAAAAATGAAGGCTTGAAGAGCATGCAATTCATGATCTTTATTCTTAATCATACTAAAACAATTCTTTTTTTTGACTAATTATACAATGAGTAAAATTAATAATACCCTCCTTCTTCCTTGCTGTTACACTCAACAGCATAATTAAAACTTGACCACCTGGAAGAAATGGTGAGGGAAGGGGAAGAAGGAACAGGCAGTGTCCTTTGGATTATCAGCCCCTTAACTTGGATCGGGAGACCTCTGACTTTTTCTCCCACTTTCTTTTAAACATGTTTAATAACAACAATAATAATCCATAGCTTACAAAGCTGCTGACTGCAAATGTTCAGTGCCCCAAAGACACACACGTGGGAACATTTGCAGCCACCACTTCAGAGAAGAGACATGTCACTGGACAAGTGCAGTCCTTCAGCAGCTGGACTCTGTATGTGGCTGATTTACAAGCATTCCCTCCAGGCTTGCTTTCAGAAAATATTGCATTCCATCCTTATCCTAAATGCTGATTCTTTACATGGATTTCAGGAAATAGTGCTATAAGCACACCAGCTAGAATCCTGCACCATGGAAGAGTATCAAACACTGGCCATGAAGTCTGCCAGGTGCCTTTGAGGAAATGTGTATCACAGTGGTCAGCCAGCAACCACTCCCCATGTGGGACCAGATGCTTTTTTCTATCAAAGCACAGCTCTAATATGTGCTCATAAGGAACTGGTTACAGAAATTGCAAGGAGATTTTATGCAACTCGCACTCATAAATGCACGGAACGATCCATAAAAGGGATTGGTAGGAATCACTGCAACAGAAAAATGTGTACGTTCCAAGTTTGGGGAACAAAGTTCCCCTAAATATGTCCAATACGCTAGCACCTTTAAGGTGAGGAAAACGAGCACCCAGTAACAGCCAATGCCAGCACAAACAGAGGGAAACCAAACAAAGCAGGATAGGCTGGAGAGACTGGATGGAGAGATTTCACTGCTCCTTGAAGAGCTTGCCACCCACCCCCTCAGCAGTCAAGGCACAATGCTTTACAACACCCATGCACCTAAGAAATCACAACCACCCCCCAAACTATGGCCCATGACCTAAAGAAGCAGCACTATCACCTGATTTTTATATAACAGCCTTCTGTTTGGTGTACTTGTTCATGAATCAGGTTCAGTCAGCCACATAACTAGACATCAGGGCTGGTGTGGAGTAGGAGGTACTGACTGGGATTTGGCTCTCAGCATGTGCAATACATTACTCACACCTCTGAGCACACCACAGGACAGGGCCCTTCAAGGCACTAAAGCACAAAGATACTCAGTCTGCAAGGAGTGCCACGCCAGGGGCATGCAGCATGTGACTGAATACTCAGGATAATAACACAAAACACAAAGACCAATAAAACATTAGGGATTTTATTACTGAGACAGAGAACAGAGTCAGAAATACGGATTACAGCCGTAAGCCAACGCCTTGAGAATGAAGCTGGAGAACTAAACCAGTGTGAGGATATTGTGTTTCATCACCATTTACTCAGGGATAGGCAGATCTCTGTACCTCTGTGATGCAAGCCTTGGCCATGATCTGCTGGTGGTCACCTCTTGCTGTGTCCAAGCCCATTTTTCTTGCACTAACATTCTCTTCATCCACAATCCCTCTTCCAGACATCCTGGACACAGTGGAACAAGCCTCTGTTGAGGTGAGCCTCTCCATCCTCAAATCCTCCATCATCCCAGCAACAGCTGTGGTGACAGCAGCACCAGCAGTGTAGGAGGCCATAAGGAGCACCCCCGTTTCAGAGCCAAACTGCAAGATGTCAACCCACATGTGATGCCACAGCACTGCAACCCACCTGAGCTGCGTTCCTTTTGGCTCCCAGGACCTGCTCCACTCTCAAGTGGTGGTGCCAGGATGCAGTTCGGCAACACACTACACAGACCTGGTCTTTGTGCCGTTTGCTGGGTTGGGCTGCACAGACTGCACAACACCAGACGCAAGTGAAGCATCCCAGGGAAGATAACAGGGGTTGCAGCACCAAGATGGCACGTCACATTTTGGCCAGGGAAGTGGCACTCTCTGCCTCTGGGGCTATGGTTAATCAAGGATCTGAGGAGAAAGGGATTGTTGTTTGGAGTCCATTTGTGGTAGAAGGAAACCAGCACAGATCTAAGGGTTCTTGGAGATCGAATTCAGCAGCTTCTAGTTGAGGGGGGGAGGCCTATGAAGGAACAAATACATAGTAATGGGTATTAACTGGAAAATTCTGTCTTCTGAGAAAGGGAATCCAGAAATAACCACTGCTTGGAATTTTCCTGAGCAGATATCTGATAGTGAACCTCAGATGATAGATGTTGAGTCCAGACATAAATGGTCCACAGTCCAGACCATTCCTCTTGGTCTGCTGACATTAGACATGGCACAGTTGTGATTCAGTACTCTATAGCCCTTAAAGAAATCTCTGGGTTTATATTCCAGCTAACCCACACCTATGGAGTGGTCTTGGTGTTGGATGCAGTGAGTTCTGGAGTGCTTCCTTTTCCTTAGCTGATAACCTGCAAAGGTACAGACAATAGTTTTCAGATCTCAGTAAGGCAGCCTCCATTGGACCTTTATGCATACTCCTAAAATACAGTGTTTCCCCCAGCCCATCTGTCTGTTGTACAATGTCAATGTCAGAAGGATTTACTCACCACTTCACTTGTGGAGTTCTTCTTCCCACTACTGGGATGTGCTAGGAATGTAGAGCAACTTCTTCCCATCAGCTATCAGTGACTGACCAACACTTTGGAAGACTTAGTTTTCACTTAAAACTGGCCAGTCCTTGTCACTTCTGCTCTGTGAAACTACAGCTTCCCAGGCCTTGTGTTACAGTGGAGTTAGAAGGAAGAGATGCTGCATGAGAACCTTTTGCAGAACAGACTGTAACGCTGTAATGTCCAGAAGGAGAGAGAAGGTAGTGCTGTGGAAAGACAAGTGGGTTGGAGCAGACACAGTGTAATCTTTACACCCTGTTAAGACCACATATGCAATGCCCAGCTCTCCAAAATGTGGCATAACCAGCATCGTGTAGACATGAGCCTTTGGACTGATGAAATTCAGTAACTCCTGAAAAGCACTCAGATTATTTGGGGAGATACATGAGCTTTTACCAGCTGACTTAGGAGACAGAAACCCTCTTGTTTAGGTGTCTATGCTACTAGTTATGTCCTTTGTGAATTGAGAGACTTTAGTCTGTCCTGATTTTCAAATTTGGCTAAAAGCATTTTAAAGTCTTGCTCTCTCTCTCTAAAGAATACTAATAACAAAGCCAAAACAAACAAACACACAACAATAAAAATATGAAACTAGATTCCAAATATCATTTAGTATTCATATGACATTTCAAAGGCAATTTACAATCTAACTTTTCATCTAGTCACACTGTTTATCCCTTATTCACCTACATAAGTAGCATTCAAGGAACCTTGATCTGAGAAAGGTTCATGCAGCCAAGCAATTTAAGCAAAAAAATGTACAGGTTATTTTAGTTAAGCAGTAATTCTAGTTTTGCCAAAATAGGTCCAGCTCCAAAAGTCTTTATTTTGAACACAAAAAATCAACAATTACTAAGAACAGATTTATATTAGGATTGTTAGAATTTAGTAACTCCTGCAGCTATATCTGAATGGATACATTTACCCAACCTGCTGGGAGAACTGCATAGGAACTAGGGGAGTGGGAATGGTACCACCAACAAGAGCAGTTTGCAATGGTGCTTGTGCCAAAAGGAGGTGGCTGAGCAGAGATGGAGCTCACCTGACAAAGTCATAGCCTGGAGTTCCACCTAGGCAATTTATAAAATTAGAAAAGCAGAAGCTGATGGTTGTTGGGAACCACATCACTTCCCACACTGGAGTCCCTGCTCAGATGGTAAAGGCAGTAAAGGGCTGCCAGAAGGCACAAGCTCCCCTGGCTACAATTTGCTGTTTTGTTTAATCACTGTTTCCTCAGTATGGTGCCAGGATGCAGAATGAAAAAAGAAATAATCAGTTGAAGAGCTGTTACTTTACACAACAGCCTAAGGATGGAGGTGTCCTAGCAGGAAACACCACAGGACTCAAATTTACACAGCAAGTGATTAAAACAGTGCTTTGAAGTCCAGCTCCGTGGGTGACACATGTCCATACAGCTTCTCCACAGCAGAGACTGGCCCCAGTGCTGTGATAAAATCACAGTATGTTCTGCATTTCCTTGCACAACACCCTGATCAATGTGAAGAAATTTCACTGGATCAGTCCTTCAAAGTCTATGCCTTTTTCACTTTCTTCTTTTCTTTAAATAATGCTAACATTCTGACTCCAAACTCTACATCTGTATGTCTGAATAAGCATAGGCAGCTTTTAAAAGTATTGACTACCTTACAGCTCGTAACAACTTCACTTGACCACTTTTCCAAGGAAGTGCTTTAGTATAATCCAGTGGACAGTAACATATTTCAATGTCTATTATCGAAGCCATAATATACTAACTGTAAGCAACCTTTCCTTTTCACTTCTTTTTTCTTTTTTTTAGGAAGCCTTGGACAGAGCAAGAGCCTCAGCATATTTTTCCCCTTGCAGTAAACATATTATGAAAGTTTACATATTTCTCTCAGTATGACTGTCTCCAGACTTTTGGCACACCTTGGGACAACTCTATTTTTAAACTTTTAACTGTGTACAGAGTACTTGATAAAGAGGCTTAAGATTTGACCAGGCAGTATCAGTACTACCAAACTGTTTTTTCAAACGCACGAATATTTCAAGGATACAAACGATTTTGCAGCTCTCAGCCAGAGGAACTATTCAAATGTCAAAAAATTAAGCTACCAATGGAAAATAACATAAAGCTGTAGAATGCTGAAAAAAACCCCAGTTCTTACTTTCAAATAACATAAATCCGAAGTT
Organism: Pitta sordida; assembly: GCA_013390025.1. NCBI lineage: Eukaryota > Metazoa > Chordata > Aves > Passeriformes > Pittidae > Pitta > Pitta sordida. The sequence continues at coordinate 88,545 of WEKX01000529.1, forward strand.
AACTGTGCACATTAAATCTTAAAGTGAAAGAACTGCAGGGAATTAAAGACTTTGAAAGACTTATAATCTTCTTTAACATTGCCTGAATTGCTGCTTTGATCTTGGAGAACCAAATCTACATTAAATAGCAAAGAATAATAAAGGCCTCCAAAACAGTCCTGTAAACCTTGGGAAAACACATGGGTCACAGCAGCATCGTGCAAATTCGTGAAACCTGGAGCATGGAACACGCGTATCTGCAGACTTTGAAGACCTGAAGAATCTTCTTCTGCCTGCCAGTTCTCCTTCATTTTTCCATCAACTCCACTGCCTTCCCTGTCCATTTTCCAGTCTCCCTAACCCCTCCTTTACTGCGTCCCCTTATCTTCCCTCTCTGTCATTTTTCTCCCCCCACCAAGTTCTGGCTTGGCCCCCTGACCTGTGTTATCACATCTGCTGGTGCTGCATCTCCTCTGCTCTCCCACTGCCAATTGTTTGGCAGCCACCGGCATCCTCCTCAAGCACAGCATGAGTTACCAGCGTGTAAAAGGGAGGGCTCAGCCAGTTCAGGTGGAACTATATGGCATTAGCCACAGGCCCAAGCCAACTGCAGCAAAAGGGGAAAAGCAGAGAAGGCATTAACAGAACATTATTTCTGACTGTGACCACAGTGGTGTTTGTGCTGTTCCTCCCACGGAGCACATCAAGGGAAAGAGAAAGGCACAATCACCTGAGCCTTGAGAGATCTCAATGCCTGAGCAGGTCCCAGTCAACAGGCATAGGGGACCAGTAGGTAGATTTCCACTGTTAATAAAAATACTATCTCCTGTCTGTTGATGTAAGATGCTTACAAATGCTGTTCTAATACCAAAAGCAATTTAGTTCATATATAGGCTCAGGCTAATATTCCCTTTGCATTTGCTCCTGCCACAGTTTTTCTGTGAATCTGTTGAATCTATCACTGAAATATCAATCTCAATTCAAATAGCAAACTTTCAAAAAAATAAAGTCATAATTACCTAAACAACAGGTCTGATTAACTATAGCTTACCATTAGCTAAAAATGAGGGGGGGAAAATTCCTGGGGATTTTTTTTCCTTTACTCTTTTTTTCCTCTTTTTTTTTTTTAGTAGTTTTGAATGTTAACTCTCACCTGTGCACATATATATAAGAACCTGGGACTTAATATGTCAACTTAGTACAAGAATACCTGAAACCAGGACTTAAGAAGATGACACCTTTTCTGAATGTTTTCAAGAGGTAGTTAGGGTAATTCAAGACTAGGACGATCCATTTGTTAGTAACAAACACTTACCTCCTTTGGAAAAGTACAGTTTTTACAGATATTTTAGGCAAAATGCTTTAACAGGTGCCCTTGTCTCAAGTGCAAAGTCCCAAAGTCTCGAGTGTACATAATGCATATTCAAGCAAAGGATCAAATACCTTCACTCTACAAAACTGTAGCAGGATACTCTATTCCTAAAGAATTTTTATGTCTTTAGGAAGGTGCTATGCCTTAAAAAAAGGACAGGTAACATGACTAAAAATTGGAATTCTAAAACCAAGCACAGTGATCCTCCGCATAGTCGTGATCTGTCCATAGTCGTGACATCCCATACTTGCTGTTGATTTTCCAGCGAGTTGTGGGACCTGGCGTGTGCACAGAACCTACCGCACCCCCAGTCTGCTCAGCCGCCGGCCCCGCCGCTCACGCGGCCCCGGGACACCCCGCTCCTGGGGCGCGCGACGCCAGCACCCACCGCTCACCCCCCATCCCAGCACCCGCCCTTCACCCCAGAGAAGCACAGCCAGACATCTAAAACAAGCCCCACTCTCAGGCGTGGCTATGGGCATGGCATACTTGACTACGTAGTGGGTTCGCTGTCGTGAGGAGGACCAGACCCAACAGCCCGCGAGTAATGGGGGATTACTGTACTTATATTTTTCTTCTCAAAAAAGTCATATTTTCTCCAGTAAATTACAGTAGATTAACTACTTCCACATGTGTAGCTACAAATGTAGCTGGTTTTATTGCTGCAAGTTTTCAGTGAGACACCACCACTAGAAAGAAATGGGAATAAAATAGGAGGCATTTTTTGTCAGTGAATGTACAATCTCATTGCACAAACCCATGAACGAGGAAATAGATATCACCCTTTGCAAAAGCATAGCCACCTTCCTATGGGAAATGTGACCACAGTAACTTCTAGTTATGCATCACACCTACTGTTTCTTAAACGATGCTAGAAAGCCAAGATCCAACAATGAGAATACCACCTTTTCTATTAACTGTGTGATATTGGTTGGACAAATCATTTTACCAACTGACTTTTGCTTCACATCGTACCCATTGCCTAGTTGGTACACAGGAAGGATAAATAAATCCTTCCCTCTGTTTTACTACAGATGAAGTTTACTCAGAATGATGAGATCCACTTCCATGATAGAGCACACTTAAAATGGCTGACAATACTACATCTGCCTCCATCAAATAAATTAGGAAAATATCCTTTAAAAAATAAATAAGCCGATGTTCTCTTTTTCCTAAAAGATTACTCCTGCTTCTACTAATAGCACCACACAGATAAAAACCCAAACCATGGCAGCTTGTGTACATGGAGGCACACAAGCACAAAACCAATGAAGACACACACCCAAACCCATCACTTTATAGTGCAAATTATTTACTTGAATTTTTATCTGGAAGCCTGTCAATCTTCCACACCACAGCCCTGTAGGCACTCTCGTATTTTGCTGTTCCAATTGAAACTTGTATTACAGGATCAGATTCAACCTCGTGTAAAGCGCCAAGGCATGCTCTCCTATTCATTTTTGCTTTTAGGGACTTCTGCCTTTGGAGGTTCATGGTCCAAAGTGCTTTGATCCACTGTGTGGGAACAGGAAAGCGTATCATAACATTTTCACAGTATTTCACAGAGGGTAAGCGCGTTGAGATCAGAGCAGTTGAAGACATATTTATAAAAGCCTGAAGTTCAATGTATGCCCCCTGAACCACTACTGCAGCCTTCACAGAAAAGGGAAGGTCTTGCCCATTATACCGTGTCCTGAAACGCATCAGTTCCAGCCTACAGGCATCTGGGGGTGTAAACTTAATAATTCGAAATTGCTCAAATTCCTGCACTTTGACACAGTTATGGAAATGGCAATCAAGAATATTGATCCATTTCTTTTCCTCCTCCTTGTCAAAGTATCGCTCATCCCTCTTCTGAAGCTCCAGGTCATTCAGGGTTAGAAAACAGTCGGCGCCTCCATTCACAAAACAGAGGCAGTAAATGTGTGTGATGACAGCACTTTCTACAAGTTTTCCTTCTGCCTTAGTGACTTTCCCCCAAAAGTTATCCACTATTTCCAGAGTAATTTCTTGCTCTTCATAATTCCTCTTTTGTCTAGGAATAGCAGGAAGTTTCATAAGCTCTTCCTCAACCGTTACGAGGAAATCAGTGAAGTCATTATAGTCTGTGGTGCCCAGCTTTAACATCTGCTCAACCTCTGGCTCATGGATTACTTCTACTTTGGGATGATACCTCCTTTTCTCTGTGTAAGACACACACTCGATCTTCACGGTATGGATTTTTCCTGAGACATTGTAGCTCTCTAATTTGGGTTCAGATAGCTTACACTGTGGCTGCAGCTGGAATTCCTTGAAAGGTTTCTCCAGGCCCTTTTCGTAATACATCTGCAATATACCTCCGGGTAGGACACTCAGGTAAATAGGGCCCCACTGCCGAGAGGACATCATGTTCTTCTTTTCAGGAATCCTCAGCATGAATGGCCACCCATCTGCTTTCCGGCTCCTGAAGAGGCTATGTGGGATGGTGGGGGAGAGCTTGTGCCACACGTGAGTGCTGGAGATGGGTGGGTTTTCCACAGTGTCAGAGCTATCAGCTTGCAGGTGTTCAAGCCTTTCGCAGATGTAACTGAAGGAGCCCTGGTTAAGGCTTTTCTGATTGTGATAAGTTTCTTTGTCTTTAGGATGACAGACACTCCTCTCAAGCACCCTGTCCTTCCTGTGCATGCTAACATTAGCTGGTGACATGCTGAGTGAACACCCTTCCTTCCAAAATGGACTGGAAAAAGCACAGTCACTCTGTATGTAAGGGAAGCGCCCCGGAGGTAACTCCTCACAGCTTCCTGGTGAGTCTGAGCTTCCTTCGTTGGTTGATTTTGTGACTGAAGTCTTAACTGGATGGTCATTAGGTGAGGTGTTCAAAGGAAAGCTGCTGGGTTTCTGTGAGGCTAGAGATGAGCAAATCCCAGATGATGGAAGAAGGTTAACGTTTGATGGCCATTCAGGGATGGGATAAAGCATGTGAATCCCAGATTTTGAGATGCATGGGTTTCCTGGGTAGTCTTTGGTAGGTGTAGTAAGTGGAGAGTTGCTGGGGGGTCCAGGACTTAAGTAGAAATCAACTACAGGAGATGAGAGTGGAGTGCTGCCTGTAGAAGATGACCTACTTGAAGACTCATGCACACTAGACAGATTGAGTTTAAGGCCATTTGCTTTACAACTACTCTGATTATCAACCGATTTCTGAGGTGACTGGAAGAGTGGCTCATCATCGAAGGTGACCCAATTTGCTGGATTTGTGGAACACATCTTGTAGGAGAAACTTGAGGCACTTGCACACACATCACCCGCAAAACATCTGTGAAGAAATAACAAACATGAGCAGAAATAAATTCTCTTGAAAGACAAAACAAACTTCTAAAATTCAAATCATATAAAGCTCAAATTTGGAAGCAGTTCACAAATCCAATGTACTTTGTGTTTTACATGTATCATTTGAAATAGCTGTGTAGAAACAGATAAACTGCCCCTGAATCCCCACTGCTCTCTCACGTTGGGAATCAATGGGAATTCCAAGCTCTGTGAGCTATTTAGAGCATCTGACATACGTGGCCTCTCAATCAGAGAGAGCATAAAGCCCCACAGTGGTACAGGACTGCTTGCATAATACTTTCAGCTTAATACTACACAGCATAATACTTATACAGCTTACATGTAGTTTGGAATACGGAGATTTTCCATTCTAGGCATCTGCTCCAGGTGTGGTTTCCCCTCCTTTCCCTCATCAAACAAAGAAGCATTTTACTAGGAATGGTGCAGTTGTTTCCAAAAACTAAATCAGGAAGGTGAGAGGGGATTATTTTCTTTTGTTGAAAAGCTGTAGCAACTCAGTGCTAATGGCAAAGGTACACATACTACTGCCATAAGGCAAAACCAGCCCACCAAGATAACACATGCAGTGAGCAGCCAGTTCTTGGTTCTCTCCAAGGCAGGTGTTTTCCTCCTGTGATGGACACAGGCAAACAGAGCAGTTGTATGAGCATCCCCAGGTGAGAGGCAGCAGGAGCTTATTGTGGCCACCAGAACTGGCCTGGTACTCATCACCCACTCCATGCTGCCAGCTCAGGCATCTCTCATCAGGAACAGCATGGGTAGACTGGTCCCAGATGCCTTCCAGACCTGGGCAGGAATCTCTTTACAGCAGTTCCTTCAACCCAGACTTATGCTCTCAGAGACTGGACATGTTAGAAGGAAGGGTGGAAATTTAAACTTAAAAACAAAAAATTAGCCCTAAGGATGAGAAATACAGTCCTGTTGAAGAGTAGACTACAAGTATCCACCACAGATAAAACGCTGGTGAAACACAAGTCAAGGCCAAGAACAATATTCATATCAGCAGAATGGCTGGGGGCCTGGAAAAAGGACAGGTCTTTAAACCAATTAGTAAACTACACTTCATCAAACAAAGTGTCTTTGGTAAAGGGCTCAGATGGATGTCCTCAGAGCAGGACTGCAACCAGTAAATAATTAATTTTGCCTTCATGGTTTTAAGTCAAGCGCTGAAATTTAAAAGCTCACAGTATCCTTATGCAGGGTATGTCATCCCCAAAGTTTTTCCTTCCCACTGCTCCTGACTGATGAAGGAGCAGCCAATAAATTGCTAATGTCTGAGGAAGAATCAAGTACAATGAAGCACCACAGGGCACATATAAAACATCACTCATTTCATAAAGAGTTATTCTTGTTATGTCAGAACACATTGATGTTTGCATGAAAGCACAAAGGCAAAGTTCACATAGACAGAAGGCACCTGCACATACATTACTCTGTTAATTAAGGGCAGCTAATGATGACTTAGAGCTATTCCCCTTCATGCACAGACAGACACAGTTAGGCCTTTGATTAATTGCACAGTGCTACAGAATATAGTCATGTAACCATAAAAGCCATTCTTTATCTGTAACATTTAGAGAACAGTTAATTTCTAGACATGCCACAGTTCAGCCAAGTGAAATCCTTCACTACAAGTCATATTTACCATTTCTCCATTATTTCTTGGCCAGTTTAGAGCCATTAAGAAAGTACCATAAACTGTGGCACGACCCACTCACTCTGTGGCTGAGCAACTGAGAGCTTGCAATGGAGGAGGTCTCTGGTCCTTCATTAGTTTTTGAACTCCAGACCTTTGTGTTCAGAAAAATATTTGCACTATGCTAACTATTTTATAAGCACTCTCCTCTTCACTTGCAGAAAGAGAGAGAGATAAAAGGAGCAAAGAAGTTACAAATTACTATCATAGCTCAAACACACAACTACCAGTGTGTCCTACACCCACACAATCACTTCATCAAAATAAAGCGTAGCAATGAAAGAAAGTCACAACTATTTGTCCTCTGACTTGATCATCACTTTTTCCTCCACACCACACCCTTCTCCTTCTCTCCTTGTGGCTGCCATTATGGTTCCTTCAGCAGTATATGTTGATTACTGACTATTTCTACATTGGGAAGTTTCAAAGTTTTCAGCCCTTTCCTCATCTGACCAGCCTGAGGAGGCACAGCCCTTCACTGTGACCACAGCCATGCTCGGGGGGCAAATCACAGAACACTGAGATGCACCAGGCAAAAAGAAATCATAAAGCAGGAACGTAAGTAAATGCAAGTGTTTACAATAAAGAGAACATTTTGCAACCTGTTTCCCTTTCTTGTTAGAAATGAAGCTTCCCAGTGTCCTTTATTATTTCCAGATGTTTAGGGGGTATTTTCCACAATGTCTGTTACCATTCACTTTTTAAAACCTGACCTTACAGATTGTTTGGCAGGATTTTTTTCCTGTTGCAAAACAAAAAACTGTTTGAAATCCACCTGCCAAGTATTTAACTCCAGTCAAAAAGTGTCAATGAAGAAAACCACTGTCTCAGATGGAGTTCTCCCCTGCAGTCACAATACCCTCAGTGTACTTGTCAGAGACTGAAGCTTTCACCTTTTGTTACCGTCCCAGATACATGAGAGTTTCATAAAGAAAAAAGAAACTGATGATAACAAAAACACACAGGCAATAAATAATTGTTGAAATCTACTGTTGCTCACTGATCCCCAGAACTGACTACACTAGGAAAGAAGGAAAAATGTCCAAACAAATTTTTACAAGCTGTTTGTATAAAGTCATGCTAAAAAAAGGAAATGCACCCTCTCATGTCTTATGGGCAGCACCATCTATCCAGTATTACAAAAAAACCCTCCTCAGTCATGCTATTTTACATCACTTGTCCTCTCATGCTTTCAAGTTGTACGTATTTTGTTCTAAACAGTGCTCCAAATTCCTTCTTATGAATTGGGATGTTCTTCCTCAAAATTGAGGTAATTTGGGCTTCAGGATGGATGTGTTTATCCAGAAAAGGCAAAAGTCCCCCATGGGATCCACATAAAAGTACCCAAACATTTTGGGTAAGAGACAAACAATACAAGATGTCACTGATCTCCATTCCCATACATGTTAAGTGGCCCATAATATTTAAATTAGAAGCACATGTGGTATCTCGTTCAGATATGTGACAGGAAATACCATTGTTAGAATATTGAGACTGCCAATAAGAAAAAAGCTAGCTCAAATAAAGAGTTGATCCTAAATGCATTAATTCCAGCAAACCCAAAAGTTGTGTCTCAATTTATCCTCTTCTGCTGAAAATAATCTTCCCATTTATCAGATTAATGCAGTCCCTCAGCATTTAGTGAACAGTAGTTGCAGCTTAATTTCTTCATTTTAATACCTCAAGGATGGAAGGAAGAGAAATCCTATCTTATTATTGAGAGATTTCATAGGCTGTAGCTATTACTGGGTCCTTTGTTGCTTCAGAAATCCCAGATCAAATTTGCAGCAAAAATACTTCACTTTTGTGCTTTGCTGGGGATACTATTACCTCCTCCTACACGTAACACTAATAAAAATGTCCTACTCACTCCAAGGTGCAATTCAAGGTATTGCCTTTGGTACATTTAATCCAAATACATCTCAGCCTTTAGCGAGCCAAGGATTCTGACTTGCCATCAGCAATGTCCCCACCACGCTGATGGTGCAAGCCTTGTGTCACCTCCTTCACAGCAGGGAAGCAGCAGCATCTGAACCAGCACAATGCACAATCGAACCCCCCTGTGCATCTCACTCCCAGGGTCTTACTTAACATTTGGCACCTAACATTAAAACCCTCAAGCATGTCCCTTCTGATTTAAACACAAAGGTCGTCTTTTAAAATATTGGAGGAGCATGGGATCAGCTAATGGAGAATGGCAGGGAAACACTTCCCTTCTGCAAAGCATAAAGCAAGTAAACCCAATGTTTAATGGGCAGTACTCTCATTCCCAAACACACAGAAAAGAATAATTTTATAAATACATTCCTTATTGCCTCTCTATCTCCAGAGGCCATGACGGTTTCAAAACTGTTAAGCCATACATCCTCTAAGCAAATTATCTTTGTGACACCTGAGCACGTATTTTATGCTTGCCACTTGTGTGATTTTACTGAGCAAATACCAGCCTCATGAATGGCTTCAGGCTCAAAAAACCCTCCAGATTCAATCACATACAGTGTGACAAAACAGTTAAATAAACCCTTCAAAATCAGGTGAGCTCTTCTCATGAGCTACTCTGTGGACAATGCCTGGTCATTTAATTTCCTCCCTTCCAGAAAAACTGTGGACCCCATACACTATTACGTCAATTGTATTTCCAGGAACAAGGTCATCTGTTGCACACAGGCCATTAGAGAAATTTAATGCAAAACTCCGCATACTGTGCAGGCTGTGGTGAAGCTGTCCCATAACAATATCATATGAGTTGTTACTGTTCCTTGAAAAAAGGCGTAGACAATTCTTCAAGAATTTTGCCATAAAGTATAGCAGCCTCACAGGGAAGTACAAATTCTCTGTGGTTTAAGTAATAAAGCACATATGGTATATAAAATACCCTAAATGTTTCTAAGCCCTTGTGATATCCAAGTATAATATGACAGATTTATCTCTGTATTTATACAGCCATATTCTTTGCATCACTGTTTCAGTTATTACTTAACTCTGAAAAAAAAAAAACTTGAACCACACCTTTTACATAAAGTATTGTTTGATTTATGATGATTTGCCTCAAATTTTGACACTACATATGGTTACACTTTTATTTAACTCTGCTCTACCTCTCTTAGACACACACAAAAATTTCTCCAACCTGTATCTCCGAAATAAACATAACTGAAAGGCACAGCTGATGAGAAACAGGAACTTCTTGGCTTTCACTTATATTTGGGATATATACATGGATTAAGCCTCCCACCGCATTACTCATTTTAGAAAAACAGGAACTGGTGTAATAGTCAAAAATATACACCAAATTCAAAGTGCAATGTGACCTTATATTTATACTGCTTGCTCTCTGGGGCATAGGCACAGCTGGGAGAAGTTTGGAGCTTGCAGCTAATCTGTTTAATTTGGAATTCCTTACTCTTGGCCCCGAGTGCTGGAGGAATTAAAGCTTTCAGCTTTTGACAGTGCCCACGTCCCCAGAACAAAGGCAGGCATAGCTCTTACAGACACCTCTCACTGGTTTCTGCCTCGAGTCAAAGGGGAGGTTACAAATAAGGCGGTTGGTTACGGGCACATACAGGCTTGAGAAAATTAGCATTTTTAAGGGCACCTACACAGTATGTTGTCAAGTGGAGACAACGCTTTCCTCGATAGGAAAAGGATTCAGCAGAGACTGAAACAGTCTCTAGTGAGGCTGATGCCATGCAGTTTGGGAATAGGGGACTCCCCACCACAAGGACAAGTGCCCATGGCTTCAGCACTGACACTCTGCATGCTGGGAAAGCATCCGGATCCAGCTCAAGAGGGATGCTCGGCATGGACACTGTACACCCAAGGCCTAGAGAAATGCCAGCTCCTCTGCCTCTCTCAGACTTATGTCTCATGCTTTAAATGCTGTAAGCAGATGTGCAATCCACACGGGAGGGAAAACCTATGGGAAGCTCTCAAATGAAAAATGAAAGCAAAGCAACCAGATGCACATCTCTGCTAACAATTCAAGCCTGCTCAGCTGCAGCTTAAGTGGGTCTTCCCTAAAAAAGTAGCTCTTCTTGCTCACAAGAGGAGGTTAGATGGTGAGGACCTTCCACTTTATACTAAAATTTAGCATAGCTACTCAAAACAATTCCCATCTCTGCCATGAATAATCACTCAAACCTCGGCTGCTATGCACTGTAAATAAACTCTTTTCATGTCCAGATCCGTTCTAGGAGACCTTCCCTAACACTCAGATGTGAAGTCATTCCAAAGCTGCCTCAGAAAGACAACAAAACATCATGCATGACTGGTCTTGTGTGTAACACCATAAGCTTCAACCAATCTTCCCACAGACAGTGAGCTCCCATTCCCACACCCTCCTGCATCCTGCTCCAGTGGTCACACCTCCACGGGTGAGTCAGAGCAGCTTTGTCCTTCAGTATTTCCTTAGTGAGGAACAGAAATGAAACCACGAAAGCCTAGAGACAACATTTCACCAGGAGCGTCTGTATGGTTTTATGGAGGTATTTTCTACAGGAATGGAGAGATTTTTAAAAATCGTGGCAACACAGTCACCTGGGATCTGAATTGCCAATCCTCTCAAGGATATTTTGAAGAGCTTGTTATCAGAAAAGCAACTTTCAGAATACAATGAGATAAACTAAATACATAGAATAAGCTAAAAATAATACGTAATTTAAAAAAATAAATAAATGAAACAAACTAAAATAGAAATCTAATTTAAGTGTCATTGGGAAAGATACCTGACTGGAGACCTGAAGCCACTCCTGGAAGTCACTCAAGGACTTCTCCATCAGTGCATACAGCCAAGTACTGAGCTGCAAAAAACAATAGCAGTTCTCTTACCCTACAACCCACCTCCCTCTCCTGAAGGGAACAGTAAGTTTACTTGCTGTAAGGTTATTTACTATAAGGTTACAAGTTCCTATACTGCTTGCTGTGACTTAGCCCTTATGCACACATTGAAAAACATGTGAATCAGTAAATGCCACAGCACAGTGAAAGATGTCAACCAAAAGCCAATCCGTAGCTACAAAATATTCAAGAATCACAGGGTTGCAAGGAGCACTTTCTAACGTAATACAGAATTTTTTCCAGTCCAGAGGTACATGTAACTATTTTTCAGGAAGATGCAATCACATCTTACATCACACCACCAACTTTGGATAATTCTGGAATGTAAGAAAGCGCCAGATATAGGTACCCTTATAACCTGTTTGTTTGGGTTTTTTCATGTACCTAAAATGACAACAACCACACTTACCTCTGACATATCATCACATCTAACTGCAAGAATAGCAAAACCAGCACTTGACACAAGTCTAAGCTTCTTTCTTGTGCACATCAGTCCAGTGTGTACCCATGCTCATGCTCTATTCGCTAGGATGGCCAGGAAAACCCTCAGTCTGATATCAAAGACAATAGGAACATTTTTACTAGCTTGAATGAGAACAAGATGAAATCCTAAGAACCACAAAATGGTTCTCTTTGTTTTAGTGACCACCTTTAACATGAGAAAACTCACTTTTCCTAGAACAAATAACAAAAAGCCTGACCAAATCAATATTAACTACTCAGTGTTTTTCTTCTCTTCCTTTCTGGATACCACAGTATCTTCTTAGACACATAATTTTTTGAGGATGTGATTACAAGCTGTTATTTAAGATGTGATTGCATCTTCTGAAAACAAAATAGTTACATGTAGCTGTGTATTGGTGAAATTGTCTCCTTTTATTATGTTAGAAAGTGCTCATTGCAAGCCTGTGATCCTTAAATGCTTTTTAGTTGGAGATTAGCCTTTGCTTGACTACTTTGTGCTGCTGCACTTAATTTCTTCCTATCATCTGGTTAGACGAGATATTTAAATGATTTTGAATTCATTCATTCACTGTGTATATGTGCGTTTCTCTCATGTATACCACACACCTCTCCAAGGGGCCTTTCTTCTTCGTGCAAGTGAAGCCCTCCAATTAGGAGATGGATGGGGAAAAGGCAGAAGTTGCTGGTCAAACTGTGGGGAGCAGCATGGGTGCACCCCTGAAAGGTGCTTCTGTTCCACTGCCATTCAGTTTCCTGGGCCAGTCCTGCTTTATCCTCTTTGAATCACACTCCTCTTGAGCGTCACCATAGTGACTGCATAACTTACACTCTGTAGGCAGATTTCGGAGCGCCGAGAGACAATTGTAGAGTCTCATGTAAACTGTTTATTGACATTAGCTGACATTTTACTGTACAGAAGGCTATTACATACAGTGAAGGAAAAAAAGGGCCAGAAAACATTCAGCATAGTGCTCTGGCCTGGGAGAGACAGGAAAATAAATCTATTTTTATTTACAGTACTTCTGGGGGTCACTAAGTTAATGGAATGTTATTGCATCTACTGAAGCAATTTTTAACTCTGTTTATGAAACATGTTATTATTAGGAATGCACGCACATCCCACAAAAGTGCTCTGGTCATGGCAGCTCAGCAGAGGGCTCTGGCAAGTAGTTTAACATCCCAAAACTCTCCTCTTCTCCCCCTGAGCAGAGTCAGAGATTTATTATGGGCTACCAAGCAGCAGAAATGCAGTCACGGGTGACCGTCCCAATTCTGTAATATCAGAAGTCCTTTTTTTGAGGATTAAGCAGCCCTCTGGATTTAAAATAAATTAAAAAAAAATAGCCTGAGTGCTCTGGCACACAGATCACATATCAAAATATTAAGCTGGCTGTGGTTAGAAACAAATTTAAGCCTGGGCCTCTGCTAGTGTTTGCAGTGTCCAAAGGAAGGGATAGATGACATGCCACAAAGAATACACTTTAAAACCCTTGCCACTAATCTCAGGGTGAATAATGAAAGGTAGGGAAGCTAACAGAAATACTATATTTAGCATATTCACTGAACAATATAATGCTCTTTTTTTGTTAAGAGTTTATTTTTGGTTCAGAGTCAGCTTTTGTATCTGCATTTAAAATTACCTCATGCTTTTTTAAAACATACCTACAAACAAGTGCTAATAACTTCCTGGAGCCTAACCCATGACCTAAGAATTGCAGAGGTCTCTAAACATGGAAAGTACTGCCTGATGGCTATCAGTAACATTTTCTGACAGATCAATTTTTTCCTCCACTGCAGGATACTCCCCTTCTGTCTGCCTTAAAGCCTTATAGGAATGCTAACAGTAACGAGAAGGAGTGTCCCAGCTGAGTCCTTGTTTATTTGGATAGAGGTAGTTTTTAATAGCAACCGATGACATTCATGTCAGAAAGTATAATTCATACTGCAGACACCAAAAAAAGCCTCATTTGGGTTCCTCTCCAAAACTTTTTCAGACAGAAATGTGGGGTACCTGGTTTTCTGAAGCAAGAGACATCAGCTCATATTTATACCAATAAAAAACATTAGAAAAGGAGTGGAGGAGACCTTGTTTACCAAAACACAAAGTAAAACAATGTCCATGACAGTGCATCTCTCTTTGTGTAACTGGGTGCATTTCATGTTGGAGTTAACGTCGACACACAGACTAACTTAAGAGCTTACAACAGTTTTGCCATTCAAAGATCAACAAGCTGGATCCTTAGGCTTACAAATCCCAATAATTTTTTAAATGACAGAAAATAACATTTATTATATATTCATTAGGGAGAAGGAAAACAACCAAACCTGAGCATGAAGCAAAGACCCATCTGCCTTTGGGCAGGTTTTCTTGGCAGTGTGATTTACGACTCCAGCATCAGTTAAGTACGATTTCCAGTCATGCTCCCTGCTGTACAATTCACTTCTATGCTCAACTCCAACCACTTTCAGAGCACAGTACTGAGTTCTCCTCGATTCATACATACAGTCAAGAAAGCAGCTCATCTTTTCTCACAGCATTTTCTTCCTTGAGGTGCTTCCAGTGCACGAAACTAGGCAACATCAAGTGTTGTCTTCAGCTACTGCTTTTCCTTCTTTTACAGACATAGAAGAGTCTCAGTCCCCAGACAAGGAAAAGTGAGTTAAAAGCAAAATGAACGGTTTATATTTGAGAGCCTCAGGCTCCAAAACTTCTGTTCCCTCTTCCCTGGACAGTGATTGCCACTCTCCCCCAAAAAGCTAAGTCCTGTCTGCAGAGAAATCAGTCAGGGTTTCTAGTTCACTCTGCCTCACACAAAAAAACTGGGGAAGGAAGAATTGTGTAACTTAACTTTCAGTTGGCTCCAAAAAAATACCTTAGCCAGCAGTTTTCTCAGCACACTTATTTGCCACAAGTATCATTACACCTTCACCGTTTAAAAAAAACTTCACTGCAAAGTCCCTCTTCAGTGAGTACTTACCTACAGCCAGAAAATGAGCACTTTCTATACTTATTTCTCATCTACAGTACGCCTGAAAGACCATTCCTGTGGGTTGCACTCGGGGTACACATGGTAAATGCAGCCTAATAATTTCAGCCCCATGCAGCACATACTTCTGCATCCGCTCCAGTTGTTTTCCCAAAGCTCTCTGCCCGGCTGGATTTACGGGAGAGATTTTTGCATAAATGATTTCCAACACCGTGAATGCAGAAACTACATGCATAGTTTAACATCATCAGCTGAACCACTAGCAAATATGAGAAAGGCTCCAGGAATTCAATTCACTTCGAGTATTAAATAAAAAACACTCCTCGGTTGCCCCAGATTCCTCCCTAACAAGGCAAAAGTCCTGGGAATGTGATCCAGCAGGATGCCCGGCACCCAAACTCCACCGATTTCAATCCATCCTCCTTTCACTACTTCGACTTTAAAAGAAAGAGGAAAGGGAAAAGAGGAAAAAGGGAAAGGGAAAAGAGGAAAACGGGAAAGGAATGAAAGGAAAAGGAAAGGGAAAGGGAAAGGGAAAGGGAAAGGGAAAGGGAAAGGGAGAAAGTGGGGGGAAAAAAGAAAGAAGAGAAAGGAACCAAATATTTTTGTTATACGTAGGATGTTCTTAAACCAAAACAAAGCAACCCCATCCACCGGCCCGTTTAAAANGAGCGGCCCCGGGCCCCGCTCCTCCACCCCGGGCCCCGGGAACCCTCACCCCTAGCCAGAGCCGCTCCTTACCCGCTCCTCGGCTCCCCCTGCCCGGTGCCGGTCCCGATCCCGATGAGGATGCCGATGCGGGTCACGGCCCCGCTGCCGCCATGTCCCGCCCGGCAGGAGCAGCCCCGGGCGGGCGGGGGGCGGTGGCGAGGACAAGCCCCGCCCGGCCGCATCCCAGGGGTGCATCCCCCGCCGGGCGGGACAGCCTGTCAGGGACGGGGGATTCCGAATGGAACCGGCTCTGTTGAAGTTCCCCCGGGCACAGGAGTTCCTCTGAAGGAAAAGGTAAAGGTCCTAATAACCAACAGGGTAATTAATATAATTGTGTTAAGTAATAAAAAGTGCTTCTTACGCGGTCCCCTGTGCATCTCTAGAGTGCACCTACCAGAGCTGACACAGCACCATGTAGAAAGACTACTCCTAAAAGGATGGAACACAGAGTCACAATGGGTAAGATGAAGGGTGGGGGGAAACAGCTATAAAACCCTATTTCAGAGCATTTCCAGGGGCACGAAGCAGAGCTGCCAGGGTCTGCGGACACCCAGATTGCCCCTGTGAAAATTTATCAGTAGCTGTGATAGCTCACGTACAGCGGTGAGCTCCAGTTTCTTGTGTAATTCATCACGAAATCTTAGCAAAGCATCCATTTTAGCTCCACTGCTTTTCAGTGTGCTTGGAATTTCCCTTGTGTTTTAATAAGGAGGAATGGCCTTCTAAGAATTGTTTTCTTTTGACATGGTCACAGAATATTATTCTGAGTTGGAAGGGACCCACAAGGATCATCGAGTCCAACTCTTAACACTGTCTCCCTGGCTATCTTCTAAAAAAAGTGTTATTATGTTTTCTTTCAAAATTAAGCAATACTACTTCTTTGCTCTATGCATAGGAAATACTCTTCAGTCTGTCTGCATTTGTGATAGAAGTGTTCAATACAGTTTTCCCTACAAATAAATTCTTCTGTAAGCTTAATGCTATTATAAAAATTGCACTGGGACAAATACTGGGCATCCATGATTTTTAAAAATCTGGTTTTATTGTCTTAATTTAAGCAAATCCAATGCCAAATATAGTTAGACAGTTCATGAGTTTTTATAATGTCAAACCAAGTAAGATAGTGGTTATTAAAGTTATGCTCCACATGAACGTTACTTTGGTAATATAGCATTTCACCTGGGAGCTTGCTAACTAACAGTTTGTGACGGAGTCTTGCCGTTGTTCATATTTCCATCTCAATATCACATAAGAGGATGTCCTACACAGACAGGTAGTGGCCTTTTCTTAGAATCATTGTTTGAGTTGGAAGTGACCTTAAAGGTCATCCAGTTCCAACTCCCTCACCATGGGCATGGACACCTTCCCCTAGACCAGGTTGCTCAAAGCCCCCACCCTGACAGCCTGGAATTTTTTCACCCTAATTTAACCTGTGACTTGCAAGCCAGTGAATTGTACATTTACATTTTTCTCTCCTTAAAGGTCTTTCTTGAGTATTGCCAGCCTGGGGCCTCCAGGCTCAGACCACAGTTCTGCAGCCCTGGCTAGCGTGGGGTTAGGCAGCTCCATCTGCTGTCCTCATCCCAACATACAGCCCTGATCCCAAACTCCTCCCTCTGGAATTCCATCCCAGTAGGTCTTCTGCCTTTGAAATCCAGGCCTGATGTCAAAATTGAATTTATGGTATCTCATAAAACCCACCAAAACACATAAGCAACTGCCTCACACAGAATCACACCCAGAATCTTCTGAGTTGGAAGGGACTGACAAGGATCACTGTGACCAACTCCCAAGTGAATGCCCTTGGTGTGCTGTGAGCACCATGTTTTATATATCTGAGCTAATCTCAGGGTCATGTCATCATATTTTTTTTTTCTTTTTATAACCTAACTCCCCATCCCATCATCCCATTGTCTAGGCCATTTCACTGATTTCCTCACCCTGTCTTGTCTTAAACACCTCCAGGGATGACGACTCCACCACCTCCCTGGACAGACCATTCCACTAAGGGATCACACTTTCTGTGAAAAATCTCTTCCTAATATCCAGCCTAAACCTCCCCTGGTGCAGCCTGAGACCATGTCCTCTTGTTCTGGTGCTGGCGGCCTGAGAGAAGAGATTTACACCCACCTGACTACAACCTCCCCTCAGGTAGTGGTAAACAGCAATCAGGTCACCTCTGAGCCTCCTCTTCTCCAGGCTGAACAACCCCAGATTCCGCATTTGCTCCCCATAGGGCTTGTTCTCCAGTCCTTTCACCATCCTTGTCACCCTTCTCTGGACCCTCCCAAGCAGTTCAAGATCCTTCTTAAACTGGGGACACCAGAACTGGACACAGTATTCAAGGTGTGGTCTGACCAGTGCACACCCAACCTCTTAGCAGAGGTCACTAGAGGATCGATACCTCCTGTTTTGCAAAAAATAGCAGGAAATTATAAATAGTTTCTAATTTTTAGTATTTTCTACATACTCCAAAATGAGTCCTTCAGACTCTAATGTTCATCTGCACATTAATAAAACCTTTTCCCTGTTTAGCTTCCACACTAGCCCTTTCTAATGGTTTTCAAGTGGGAGGGGTCTTATTTCTCACATCTTCCTATCAAAGTCAGCATGTCTAAAAATGGATCAGATTTTTCCTTTGTTGAGATAAATGTATGCATTTTCAAGACAAGACTGTTCTTCCACAGTAAATTCTGCTGTCACTTTCTCTTCCTCCAAAATACATAATTCCATGCAACAGAACTCAAGCATCAGTGAAAAAAAAATCTGATACTGAGATTTAAAAGTAGTATTATATATTGCTACAGGCAGTTATAAAATTCATTCAACATTTTACAACGCTAAAAAATTCAGTTTATGTTGCTGACTATATTTGAGTTGATCTTAACATGATTTGCAGTATATTACCCTTTTAATAAAATGTTTACTGCCTATGACTATTTTATCAAAAGTGAAACCTGTCAGTTCATGTCTGCTAAAACCCTTTGCTCTACTAGTTTGCCTTTTATTTTAGAAAGAAGTTTCTGCAAAAGTTCATCTTCACTGAGAATTACTCTTGTGGTTTGGTTTGAAAAGTCAAATTCTTCTGCTACTCCCATTTAATAACTTAATCTTTCATATAGTACAGTTGCTATTTAAAATTTACATATTAACATATGCACTATTTAAATAATGTATATTTACTACATAGAAGTTGGTTATAAATATTTAGCAGACTAACATCCTTTTTGTGAGAAATTGAGTGCTTGTTGGATTTAGATGTTCTTGACCTCCTGGGCTAGATCGATACTCTGAGACAAACTTGTTCTTGCCTACTTGTTTGGACTAAAAATAAACCAGACTTTCCAGACTTCAAAAGGAGCTTTTTGTAAAGTAGATTCCCCCTTCCCAAGGTGCATATTTTCTGTCCAGCCCTGCTCACACTAGATACAACTTGAAAGTGACTAAGTATATATAACTGTTCCTTACGCCAAAGGCTGCAGTTAATGAAATTGCATTGAAGTTCTCAGTTCAGACTTCCTCAAGCTCATACCTTCATTAAAGCATTATTTCTTGAATTAAGTATTCTGCATTCCAGCACAAACTGAAGCCTTTTAAGTCCAAGAGAAAAGAAACTTGAAGGTTTAGTGGGAGGGAAGAAAAGGATGAAGACTCTCTTTGTAGTAGAAAGGGGAGTGTATGAAGATTTAAGGTGTTTTCATACAAAGTCTGCAAGAAGCTACATACCACCACAGACTGGCTTCCAGATCAATTAATGAAAGACTCCATAGTGCTTAAAATAACTGGAAATTACTTAGACTCTTTAATTTTTTGGGTTTAACTCTTCTCAGGACCAAGTTCTTTTGTTTATGGGAGACCATAAAGACAATTTTGACACTAGGCCTGGATTTCTAAGCCTCCTTTATTAGTTAACACCTCATCAGCTTATAAAGTCTTGGACTCCCAGGGTGAAGTAGACTTAAAAGTATACAGATAAATCATGATTTCTACAGTTCTCTCTGGATTTTCACTTATAACAAGCCTTTAACTAGCATTCTTTTAGAGCTCTTAGCCTGGTAACTTGCCATGCAAATGAAGCCCAAGCAGAATCACGTTTCTCATGTTGCAGCTCAGCTGTGTAACCTCAGCATCGCAGCACTACAAATGTATTTGCCCCTGTAAGGAGCTGAGAGATTCTGAATTAGCACTGACATGTCTAAAGCTGCCTACGTGCACAGCAGGGGCAGACAATGAAAACTGCCCCAGGCAAGTTTCCGTGTGGTATTCATAGGCCTTGGTTTACAAAGGTCCCCAAAAGCTCTTCTCTATCTCCCTCTCTAACCAAGCCTGCAGTTTTGCAGACACAATTAGAGTTAAAGCAAATTTCTGACTCTCTGATTAAAAGAAATATTCAGGAATTCAGGCAGACATGGCATCTTCTAAACAAACATGGGTTTAATTCACAGCAGAGCAATACTGCAAGTTGTAACAGAGGCAAAAAATGCCTCTGTTACAGAACAATCCTTCTTAAACAAGCGGCATCCAGCCTTTGTGGGATGAAGTAATCAGACCTCTGGCAGCAATTACAATTTTTACTGCACTAAGCTTTATTTTTATTATGACCCTGCTGTTGCTAAGATTTGCTCTCAAATTTCCCTACATACAGACTGTATTAAACAAGAGGTTTGCCCAGGTTACAGGGCCAGATGGTTCTCCAAAGTTTAATACATCATTGGATTTATATTATTAAAAAAAACCCGAAGCCTTCACACTGCTTAACCAAGTCAGTAAATAACTTCTCTAGTCTCATGAAAGGCAGTGTGTGGATACAAAGTTTATTTCCTCTCCTGTTTGCAACTGATGCAACTGATCAGACAAGGTGTCTGTCTGAGCAAATCTGTGCTTTGGAGGAAAAGTGAGCGCTGTGAAACAGTGACAGCCCCCTGCTGAGCCCAAAGGCAGCGTCCAGGAAACATCCTCAGCCAGAGACTTCTACACCAAAACTCTTCCGAGTGAGGGAGGTAGAGGACGTGGAGCAGCAGCATTACAGGAACAAATCAAAAGTGGAGATGGCTTGGGAAAAAGGGAACATGATCCATATAAACAGCCAAAAAAAAGTGATATGGGTGCTGCTTGGAGTGCTGCTAGACCACACCCACCATGAAGACACTGGCACCACTATTATTGAAATGTTGAGCTGGTTCAGAATGAATCTGAAGGAACTAACAAAAGATGTGACCATTTTTAAATCAACACTTCAGCTATTTAAATCACAGATGTTATACTGATGTAACAACTCAAAATAATCACATTGTCGTTTAAACAGCAATGAGGTGACACCACTGCACAGCTTACAGTGTCAGCCTAAGGTTCCTGTTTCAGAAGTTAATCTTTCAGGCAGAGAAACCTCTGACCTATAAGGGCTTAAGGTCCTTTAAAATAGCCAATGTATTTGGTGCTTCTTGGGTACTTTTATGGCTCATGAAGGAGTAGCTCTTATGAGAGCAATTCTGAAGTTGAACTCAGTCTTAATTATTGCAAATACAGTCAGGTTTCCTATACCACAGTACCCCAGGTCTCTTTCATCTCCCGTGAAGCCCTCTGTCTGCATAAAATGGCAGCTCATTAATATGCAAATTTGCCCCACTCCCTCACACCACCCCCGGCACTGTTTCAGGACTGCCTTGCTGTGTATCAGTGTTTGTGTCAGGGCTTCCGGGCACCCACAGCCACCCCACGCCAGGAAAAAACCCTTTTCAGCTCGGCCGGGGCCACTGGTGCGGGGAGCTGCCCACACCACTGTCCCGGTGTCTCTCCAGGTGGGTAGACCTGGTCTCTCCACACACGGGGTAGATGTCTACCCCGAGAAAGTCTCTGACACCACGTCTTACCTGAGAGTGTGTAAATCTTTCATAACTGCACAAAGCCTCCTCGCTCAAGCGGAGCCAAGCTGCAGCAGGAGCGGCACACACCCAGCTCCACTGATCAGAATTCTCTCTTCCTGAGCATGTTATTGCTGATGGGTGAGGGCAACACACAAATGCATTCCCAAACAATACTGCAAAGGAAAAATACTGATAAACTAATGTACACTAGAATTGTACCAAAATGCCTACACACTTTATATGAATTCCAGTTTGGATGTTGGGGTATACTGTGTTGTAAACCCAGTTTGAGATAACATTTAATGCGGATTCTAAAAACAGTATCTTTAAAGCACATTTTTACTTAGACATGTCAAAAATGCCTAAGCAAAACCTTTTCCTGAATGCAGCGACCTATGAAAAGTAGCACCAGTAACACACTTCATAATTTGATTCAGACAATTAAAATAACTGAATTAGCACCTTCACCGCAAGATGAAAACCCTCAAAGAAGGCATCTTCCAAAGAACTGGAAGAAAGCAGTCAGCTTCCAACCTTAGCTGAAATGGCTGAATCTGTATCTGCTTCCATAAAATGCTTAGAGAGAATGTAAACACTTCCCAACCCTCATTAACACCAGCGTATCACTTCAGTTCCACATCATGCTAGTAAGAAACCATGCAGGCTCTGCCCATCTCTTCACCCTTTTCATAACCACATCTATTTTGCATTTCTAAAAGGAAAAACCCTGAGGACAGTTCCACGGTGGTGATCGAGCAGACCAGGTGAGATGCATCAAGGTGGGTTTGGCATATGTTGCACACAGCAGCATTAGGTACAGAAATGCACCCTGGCCCACAGAGAAGCACTCCTAAAAGTGACCAGACTGGTGTAATTACTTCAGCTCACCAACAACAGCTGTTAACACCCCACCACAATATCACACCATGCAACCTGGGCACAGCTAGAATTAAAAATAAAGTCAGGGTGGTTTCATGTAATTGATTTTATTATTACATACTGATAATACATATCAACACTTCTGATATCAGAGTAAACCCTTACGGGACAAGTAAGAGCCATAATGCAAATTATAGAACAGAAAATCAGTGTAAAGTGTGGAGCAGCACAGCACCTGATGTAAAAAAACAAACCAACCAAGAAACCAATGCTGTGAAAACTCGTGGTATTAAACTCCACTTGAAAAAAAAAAAAAAACCTTAGGAGAGGCCTAAAGTTCACAACTTCTGAAAACACAGAAAAAGCCATGTGCACTCCCTCAGTGAATCCACCAGGACTTCATTCCATCAAGACGTTTTCCAAATTCAGTGTTTAAATCTTTTACATATTTCATATTCTTCTTTACTGTAAGAGAGCACAGTAAGCTGATCTATTCTACACACATTATTTCACTCTTTCGGGGCAAATGACAATCACAGTTTCCTCTAGCTTTAAACAGGTGTTTCAACAATATATATACATATATGTAAACAAAATGTTACTTTAAGGGCTTAAACCAGCTTCAGAGAAGTATCCCAATTCAGCTCTTTGTGCTCTTTACTTCAAAATCCAAAGTGCCAAATACAAGCAGGAAACATTTTCACTGTTGCAGTCTAAGTAATGATCCCATTTACTTCTGTGAATTTGTAAATCCATTTGAAGCCACAATTCCAACTACATAATTCAAAGGGGCTGAGAATAGGAGTAATACATTTACAGTAACTGCACAGCTTACATGGCCAAAAAAAGTCTCAAAACTCATTTTTAAACAGTTATTGACAAGTAATGGAATGTACACATGTTGACAATCAAATGCATAACTCAAAAATGGACAACTACTGCACGGATCCAAATTCATTAATACATAAACATATTTGAAAATATACAAAATCTGAAGTTATTACATGAAATCAAAACCTGGTTTTAAAAAGTGTGCAGTAAAAACTGAAGGTAATTACTATATAAATTATCCACAGAGTGTGTATTTCCTGGTTTAGAGCCTGCATTAAGTTCTGTTTCATCTGTTACAAGTTCTAACTATTTTAAAGCCATTTACAGCACCAATTCAGTTTTTACTAGACCCAGTTCCACCCTCTGCTTCCTGGAACAAACAGGAGCTGGATAATGAACAGGCACTATCTGCATCCTGTGCAGCAGCAGCTTCTTCCAAAGACTTTGCTGTAAACTATCGATTTTTGTTCTTTTTAGAATTTCCCTGCAACAAGAAACAAGTGAACAAAACATGTAATTCAGATAAGAAAACTTAGACAAGTGACATATAAAACCTGATATCTTACAATTTACTGCTACAGCAAACAAAGTACAGTCAAACTGAAAATAAACATCTGAAAACCTGTGTGGCTTCTGTTGTGAGATTTGGAGGTACTTCCTTACAGAGAACCACTTTAAGTCTTAAAAGTATGGCAAGTGAAACATTCCAGAATACATCTGATAAAAACATGAAGTGCTATGGTCAGTATGCAGCCAAAAGCTTCCCTCTAAAAACAAAAGAGCTTATACATCAAAAACTAATTTTAAAGAATACAATGCCAAGTTAAAACACATATCTGAAGAAAAACATTTCTATAAAAGGAGGGGAAGAGTTTACTCTAAAAAAAAAAAAATCACCATCATGGGACCTTTAACCAAAACATTCTTTTGTAAATTTTTTAACCCTTCAGTGAAACCTGCTTCCATGTATTTCATGATCAAGGAGAATAAAGTCAATTGAATCATTTCAGAGTAAGGTAAGTGAAGGGCAAAGGCCTTCACAACACCCGTTCCTCCCTAGAAGCATCAGAGTAAGATACACCATGGTTTAATTATTGACTGCTGAAAACAGCAAACTTCTGTATTTTTCATGATTAAGATAAGTCAGAAACTTGTTTCTGGTAAGTGGGTGGACTCCTTCCTCAGAAAAGGATTTAAGTGTGCACTTGAATCTCACAGAAGAATGCAAGTGCCAACTTTTTCATTCCTCCATAAGACAGACAAACCAGAATGTGGAAATAAAACAGACAAAGACTGGCTGCCAAGAACAGGACACGCTGCAACTAACAGGCATGGAGAAGGGACATTCCTACCTAGAAGTTAATCATAAGCACCCAATATCACCAGCTGGATTTACAAATAGTTCTATTTTCACCACATTTACACAAAAAAAGGTGCTGATCTGCCATCAGAGAGTACACTTTGAAACCTTAATGTGAAGTAGTGACACAAAGAGTTTGTTCTTTCCCACATACACTTTGCAAGAATTTGTTGTTCACTGAAACATGCAGGAGCAGGTTTGGAGTCTCCTTTCCAGTTGAGAGTAAGAACTATAGCTTGGGAACTGGTTAGTTAATGGGCAGTACTGCAGGAACACCAAATGTAACCCACACACCTCCAAACTGCAGCCAGTGCCCATCCCCAGCACTGCCAACTTACCTTACTAGCCATCTTCAGAGTATCAATTTCTTCCCTTTGTTTAGTTAAGGTTTCATTCATACTGCAGAGATGGTCACTCATCATACTTAACTGATCCTCATAACTTCTCTTTGTTGTCATCAATTCATCCTAAGGGAAAAATAAAATCATCAGTAGCCTTTGCTCCATATTAGTGACAACTGGCAAATCAGCCAACTTCCACCTCCACTTGGGAAGGTACACTAGCCATGCTGAATATGTACAATTCAGCTAAAAAAAAAAAATTGCTTTATGAAAGAAAGTCAATAGCTGTTTTTCTTTTACCTGAAGTCTCATGCATGGTTTGTTCCCCTTTGTGCTGTTTCCTTTAGATTTTTTCCCCCCACTTTTTATGGTTTACGTAAGAGAGTAACAGCCAAGTTTCCCAAAATTCCTTCCAGCAGGAAACAAGTAACATTTATAGGGTTAAAGCATGGCCTGTACATGAACACATGTGGCACAAAAAGCTGAAGGAATCAACACTCCACATGCAGTTACAGATCAGAGAGACATGGGGGGACAGTGTGCATGACTAGAACACAGCAATGAAGGCATACACACACTTCAGGAAGGACAGGACAGAAGGGAAGACATCATGCTTTATGTGAAGGAATGTCTTGAAGACAATTAAGATCTTATAAGTAGGGACCACAGGAGAGCAACAGGGTGATATGGCAGGCATCTGCTACGAGCAGATAAAACCCTCTCGTCCACAGACCCTGATCCTCATTAGAGATTTTAACTACTCTGACATCTCCTGGAAGGGCAGCAAGGTGCAACACAAGCAACTCAGGAATTGTCTTGAGTGTGGCAAAGAACTTCTTGATACCAGTGACCAACAGAATTAAGAGATGCTCTCTGCCAGACCTGTTACTCACAAATAAGGAAAAGCTGGGCAGGGATGTGAAAGCCAATGGTAGCCTTGGCTGCAGCAACCATAAGTTAGTGGAATTTAAGATCCTGAGGAAGCAAGCAAGATGAATAGTGGAATTACAGCAACTCTAGATTTAAGAACAGATTTTGGCTTTTTTCAGTATCTGCTTGTCAAGTTCCCAGGTAAAACTCTCCTGAAAGTTACAGGGGCCCAGGAAAACTGAATGATCAAGGACAGAGCAAGGAACAAGGCTGAAGAATGGACCAGCAGGACTGTTCAGGAAATATGCCATTCAACAGCTTGATCTGAACTCTCTCTGCTCAGACCAAAGGAGGGGGCCAAATTACCCCCAGAGGATCCTTCCAACCTACACAAGTCTATGATTCAGTATTATGCAGACTACTAAACATACAAACAGTGTATCTTTTCTTAGGAAGTTTAAGATGTAGTTGGACATTAACATCTCATGCTGAGTTGCATACTGATTGTGGAATTCCTTAAATGAACTAATCAAAAGAGTATTTAAAAGAACTGCTCATGGACACAACTGTTCAAAGTTTAGAAATTATGCTCACTGCCTGTACGGAGCAATTTCAGTACTCACCATCACAGATAGGTGAGCAATAAAGATATGAACTAAAAGTAAAGAAAACACAAAGGAATTTAGGAACTGAATATTTATATGAACTTAATTCAATATGGGCTCCTTTCTCAGCTGTGTGGAGGGGAAGGACATAGGGACAGAACATTCACAAAGTGTCTGGCATAAAAGTCAATTATTAACAACAGCTTCTTAAAAATTATCCTCAAATTATCACTGCTTAATATTAAAGTACCTATCTATCTCAAAAAAATAAAAAAAATAAAAAATCAACCTGGCATTTTTTTTAAACTTTCAGGTCCAGGTGCAAGAAAGGATTAAGATTTCCTTGTATCATCTGAAATCAGTCACACAACCCCACCATTTGACACTAAAAGTCACTTGTTTTATGAAAAGTCCTTGACATCAAACGTGCTAAAACACAGGGTGGCCATTATAGCCTTTTCCTTGCAATAATGTTCCACTTCAACTTTATGCCTGGGATTTAAAGTGTAATTCTCTTCCCCACATACCACTAGGGACTTTACACCCCATCACCAAGGGCCCAATAATGGCATGGCTGTGCTAGATGGCTGTCATTTTTCTCCCCCAACATCACCTTTCACGTGATTATAAATTGCATCTATTATATCAGTAACAATTTACTTGCCTGTAATCTAGTGATGTTTTGACTGGCGAGCTTCAACTCTTCCGTGAGCGATTCCTTGGACTTCTCTGCTAAGGACAGTCTTTTGGCAAGTGCTCGACACTACCAAAAAAAGGATAGGGAGGGTAAAAGGGAGGAAGGTTAATTCCAGAGTATTGTACTGTGGCATCTTTAAGTGACTGCTTTGGATTTTTCCATCCTTCTGTAACACGTAGATTTCAAGAAACTTAGTCAGAGCTCGTGCGCACTTTTAAATGCAAAGATAATGTAATAGTTAACATTAAGTATTTCACTTTACAGAGTTATCATATTGCCAAACCTCTAAATATCACATTTTTCACATAATTGCTATGAAATTTTTCATAAGTAAAAAGCAATACGTACTCACTTCATAGATTGCTCAAACATGACAGAAAGACTGTTCCTCCATACTATATCATTTACCATTAAAACAATATTTAGGATTGCTCTGTTAACCTGGAGTTTTTGGTTTATTCCACAACAGTTAATTACAGAAATCAAAACTGCCAGTACTTTCAGGAAAAGTTACCTCATGATTTGAAATTAAACCTGGCAATCATAGACAAAATCAATCATTCTTGAAGTATTACTTATGCCTAATGACCAATTTACTTAGAGACGAGCAGATTTCATCACTTCACAATACACTCATATTTCTGAATGACATTAGCATCACTAAAATTATGTCCAAACTATCTAGGTAACTAAAGCCAGCCATTTCAGTTTATATGAACAAAATGATACATGATACTCATTAAACTTTTAATACACCCAACACAAGGCTATAAAAAAAATTTATTTTTAAAGAAGTCCTTCGACAGTAGCCACTTTTATGCATGCTAGACCAGAGTCAAAAAACAGTCCAGGAACAGATTTTTATAAAACATTGTGCTCCACATATTTAAACTCACTATCACTCACTTGCCTGTGGAATGTTCAGAAAGATTTACTGTTTTCAGCATAGCCACTGCCTGCATGCTCACCTCAGCATGAAAGTGCACTGATTTGCTGTCAGCAAGCTGCAGATGAGAGGTTAGTTCTGCTATCCTTGCCATATAGTGGGCTTTGATCAGGTCTTCACGAGACTCAACATCTGGAACCTGGCAAAGCAGAAAAAAATTAACCAGATGGTATTTGTTTAGCAAAATACCTGCACCATAACACTGCCTCCTTACAGACTTATCATCTTCCCTCCTGAGGCCTGGCTGCTCTGTCAAAAAGCATTAAATTCCCCAAACAAAAGCAACAAGTTACAGCAGGTCACACTGCAGTTTGTCAGGCTAATGGTGATTCTTAATGTCAGCCTTCCTTAAAGGACAAAGAGCTGACTGATGAGGTAAGAACTCAGCTCAATTTAACATATCAAGTGTCTGATGAAAATTAAAATCCAGTGCAGAAGCAGACTGCTTCCGCCTACACAAAGACTATATTTTCCCAACAAGGAAGAAATCTTTCACATAACTGTATTTCACAAGCTCAAAAACCTCAAAACTATTTCTCACGTTGCCCATTCCAGAAGTTTTTTTAGACATTTGAACTTTAAAAAGAAAATAAAAAAAATTTAAAAGGCCAAACAACTCACTAGTTAACCATAAGTTACAGAGTAACCCATTAACGGTAATACAGTAATACCTCGCTGCATTGAGACTTCTCCATTGCAGCCTCGCTGGTTTGCAAGAAATTTTTCTCGCAGACCAGCCTCAGTGATTCACGGAGCTTTCTGGCCGATGCATGTGCAGTGCCCCTGCTTTGCCGAGGGGCAGCGCCGGCGCTCCCTGTGGGGCAGGACTGGCCTGGCCTCATGGGGAGGGCGTGCAGTGCATTTTGCTCCCGTGGTGTTTATAGCCCCACGGCGCTGTGCCCTGGTCCTGTGTGTCTCCACACCCTGTTCCTACAGTGGGAAAGCTCACGCTGCGGGATGCCCCAGGCGGCCGCTGAGACACAGGGCAGCACCGCCACAAGCCACACTGTCCCCTGTCGCTCTAAGCCCAGCCAGGGACTGACCCCAACCGGGCACGTTACTGTTTCCATGGCTGAAGGTGGGGAGGACAATGCAGTCTGTGCTCAGGGGATGCATGCCCGGCACACCTGGTGATGACATAACCCCGGGGAAAGTGGTGCTGGGCTCACGGCAGGGCCAGCACTGTGTGCTGAGACAGGGCAGCACCGGGACGTGCCCATGCTGCCACCACAGCTGCTGCGCCCGGAGGAGCCTTCTGTTCCCCCATGCCCTCCCCCTGCTGCAACAGGGGGATGCAGTGCTCTGATGGTTCCATATGGCCAGCGCTCCTGCTCCCAGGACGGGCAGATGTTAAAGGGAAAGAAACTCCGACACTGACACCAGCGCCCACCATAAGGGGCCCTGGGTGTTGCAGTGCTGCAAAGTTAAGGTTTCCCAGGCAGGGCAAGCATGCGTGGTGGCAGCGGCCCAGAAGCAGCCATGGAAGCAGTGGCTTGGTTGAAGAGAAGCTGAGGGATTCTGCGGGGGATCTCTCCAGGCAGAGAGGGGTCAGAAATGCTTCCCTTTGCTCCCCTGTGCTGGGAGAGCCCTTGGGGAGGAGCGGAAAACGCTCCCCAGTGCTCCTGATTGGCTGGGGAATGGAGCAATAGGCATGGCCTGTGTGCATATTAATGACCCACATGTGTTTGCAAATTTGACTGTTTGCAAGACCTTAGGGAGACCCATTCCTGTACATCACAAATCATGTGAGAGCTGCCTCCAAGTTCAGCACTATGCTGAAGCTTTTCAGAACTTGTATCAGTTATTCTCTGGCCCCCGAAATGTTTTGAATCCTTTCAGAAGAAAAGGAAGAGTAAGCCAAAATACACATCACTTCCTGCAGTACCACAAAAGGGAAAGCACTGAATCTTAACCTGGGAAGTTCCTTCTGGGCTAAGTGTTATGTTATAGCAGTGCTAAATAAAGTGGTTCAAAGTTTGTTCCAGTATGATCTCTGGTTTGGGTCATCCTGTACACCAGGCACTACATTCAGGGACTTTTCAGCAGCTCAAGCCCTTCCTCAGGAGTTACGAATTGAGGCTTGGAATGCTGTTTGGGCTACTGAAGCACAAACAGACCAATGCTTTCCTCAAATTACAGAGAACAGACCTGAACTGCAACTCACACTGCTCCAAAATGCTTAAATAGATAAAATAACAGTTCACTAACAGAAGATTAAGACAGATTTCAGGAATTTGACCATATAGTATATACAGACTACACTGATGACTCATGCCATTCTGCAACAGTATTCTTGGTAATTAGACCTCTGGAATAAGTTTAACAGAATTAGAATTGAAGTATTTCACAGATGTACTTTGATAATGTTTAAATTAGATTACCTTTTCATTATCAGTAGTTATAGTCAACATTCCAACCTAAAACAAGGAAGAAAATACACTGAGAAATGCAAAAACAGATACCATAGCTGCAAGTCATTATGGTTTCAGTCACAGAAGGACTTTAAACTTAAAAAATCTTGCAACAGTTCAAACTGAAACCAAATTTAAGTACTTCCACCTGTAACATAAAAAAGAGTGATTATATGAATGCTTTGAACAGAATTAAGGCTGACACCAACTCTCCAAATATATCCCATCTTACATGCACAGAGGGAAAAGGCAGTAAAGGCAACAAGATGCAGCTGGGCTTGTGTGATTATGTAACTGCTTGATCATATGAAACCAATTCAGAGGTACATTAGTACATTGAAACATTTCTTGTCATGTTTAAGAGCAAGGAAAGCCAATTTGGATTTACTGAGTACCTTCCAAAGTCCTTCGTTTCCACTTTGACGAGTAGCCACTGACAAAACTCTACAGGAGGGGTGTTTGACAATGACTAGTTTCATGGAAGAATGTCTTCACAGAGAATCAAAGGGGTTTTTTCCCCCCCCGATCTCAACTGGACTGGAGATTGAGATTTATGGGAAATACTTATACCATATGTTGACCTGTGCTTTACATTAAGCACTGTGCCTGGCAAAAACCATTCTCCTCAAACTCCTAATGATTCAAATAGAGGATCAAAAACCTATGGTGCCAGTTTACTTCAAAACTGGGGATTTCAAAACAATCCACTGGTTATTTTTATCCTGAAGCAGGAAACTGTGGAGGGAAAAAAAAAAAAAGAATTCTATTGAATGCTGAGCTTCGTAGATTGATTATTTCTTACAGATGACATTCCTGTTAATACCACTTCAGAAGTGGTAATTCAGGGGAAAGGCCAACACACTTTAAACGTGTGTAGTAAACAGGAAAAAGCCATTTACCAACACAGAGGAACAGGACAGAATGCATGCTATATCCAAAAGCAATTGCTGAACCCAAAGTGACATGTAATAACTCATTTACAAATACTAATTACTTACTTCTATTTGCTTTAACATACCTGGAGATGAATTGGAAACTCAGAGCCAACTCGAGATATACACAAGGCTTCCTAACCACAGAGTCAGAAATCTAGAGGTTAAGCACCTCATGTTTCCCCCTCAGTCACTTAAGTGCAGAGTAACAAAAATATCTCCATGATACAGTGAACAAAGCCCCAAAATCCAAGAAGTTCCAAACTCCACAGAAAGTATTTGCAAGCAGCTTTGCAAATACAGGGACACCAAGTGTGAATGCTTTTGAACACAGTCAAAAGGCTTTCAGTATCAGTGTTCCACTGATCAAACAGCACGGCTACTGAAGAAAGTGGATTCTTCCCCTATTGAAAAAGGTCACTTACCAGACTAGTATTCTTAATGGGTTCTGTGGTTTCCTTCTTTTGTTCTGATACATTTGGCAAAATAGAATGCTCCTGTATAGTTTCAGTTAAGGATCCACTAAGAGAGTTCTTCAGTTTTTGGTTTTCTTTTTCTAGCTTTATTTTAGCCAGCTGGGCCTCTAACATCCAGTGCTCTTTTTCTTGTTCAAGTTTTGCAATTTTCTCCAAACTCTGCTGGACCTTTAGGAGGGAAGGTTTACAGTCCAGGTTACTGAACCCAAGGGGGAAAAAGGCACACACAGGAAATATCTGAGGACAGTATTATTTTAAATAATTACATAAGTCAGCTAACAAACAGTGCAGCAGGTAAACAACTACAGTTTTGAGCTGTACAAGTAGCTCAGGTCCACTGTCAAAAATGACAACGTTTTTTCATTAGTTTAATTAGATTAAAACTTGCATGACAAAGTTACAGCTCATAAAACTGTCAGCATCATATTATGTGAAAAATCAAAGCAGGGAAGAATTTTATAAAAACCTAACAAATGTGTACCTGTCACCAGCATTGTACTTTTCTATTCTAGAAAGACAAGCTTTTCCCTCCCAGCTGCCCCACCTCACACAGAAAGAGCCACACACTTTGTCCAGTTAAGAAAATAACTGTGGAACAGAACACAACCAATTACTCCATACATTTCTGCTGAAATTCATTTCCCCCCTTGGAATACTGGCCCCTACGAAAAATAAAACAAAATCCCCAAAACAACAACAACAACAACTGAAAAACAAAACCAAAGAACACAAACATACCCCATAAATTGTTTTCTTTTACAAAAGTCTGATGACAGTGAGTCAAGCATAGTCTGAGTACTCAAGCTAAGTTTCAGTATTAACCAATTAGTCTCATTCATATGAGGAGATGGGCAAACTGCACAGGCCTTTTAAATGTCATATAAACTCTACCTGCTTCACTTTCCAGAAGAATATATATATATATGCACACTGGAAGACAAACTGTATTCTATTGCTCTAACTAAAAACAAAAAGCATTGTTCTTAGCCAATGTTATTAAATCCTGCATAGTCCAAAAAAGGACTCAAAACAGTACACAACTTTAGAAGTTAATCCTTCATTATGGCTTATTCTTGCCTTTATTTTGCATTTATTTGAATGATCAGCGTTTGCTTGACTTCTTGTACTTAAAAATGAAGATCTCAATGGCATAATCCTGTCTTTTGTAACTACATCTACATTCTGCAGGTACATGAGATATCCCTGTCACGTTGGGGTATGTTTTACTTTCAAAACTGCAAGACACGTACAGTCTAATTTTAAGCTTCACTACATACATCTATACCTACAAATGACCACAGAAATATGTGGAGACTATTTGATATTGCTTTACGTTTACAAAATACACTATGTTTGTAAAATTTATACCAGAATACCTGTTGTGCAAGACCTTCTCTGCTTTCTGTAGAACTCAGAAGAACCCTGCGATTGGCCAAAGCCTCTTCATAAGGCACTGAATCGGCACAAGGCTGCAGAAGAATAAAAGAAACCTCAAAACATGTTACATGGTAGACCAGAATATGTATTCTACATTCATTTTCTTACTGCCCTCATTACTTTACAGTAAATGGAAGAAAAACTCTGTTCCAAGTGCTTACCAGCCAGCAGGAAAAAATGTTTGGGGCTCACAAGAAATACCATCTCAAAAGGTGCAGTGGTTTTAAAGTGCTCACAAAACTCCAAGTGTTACTTAAGACATCTTAAGGTCCACTTCACAGGCATTGCAGTAAAGTGATTTAATAACAGCTGTTAAGCACACCATCACTTAATTGTTAATTTTAGTAGAGACAGCAGGGAGATCCTTGTTCAATCTTTTGGTTCAGCACATTTTTCCCAGTGTACCTCCTTTTCAGCTGCCTTTTTTTTCCCCACTGCCTTCCACTGTGTTCCAGTGAATGCAAGTGTAAAAATATGATATCATCCCCCCATGCTCTTAGTGAATACAGGAGGAAATTTAAATAAGCAGCTACCCTCTTCTCCTTGGAGTCTTGGCACAGAAATAATTAGTGGAAATGGGTAATGGCAGAATTGGCACATACACTGAGTTGTGAGGGCAACTGTGCTCTCTAAACTTTTCAACAGCATTATTGCTCTAAGGGTTTCATTTCCTCAGCCAAAAATTCTCATTCAGAGAATCTAATCCGTTCCAAATACTGAAAATCCTTAGTTTGTATTCTCTCTGGCATAACCACCTATCAGCAGAACTGCACTTTCTCTGTGCAAGCAGCCGGGCTGAACAAACCTTCTTCAAAGACTTCACGTAAGCAGCTGCCTTTTTCTTGTACTGCAGCATACACTCAGCTGAGAGAGGGCTGATGAACTCTGTTCCTCCCTTAGGGCCATAGCTCAGTGATGTAGTGAAGTGATCCAAATTGTTGCTGAAGAACGATGCAATCTAGACACATCAGGAGAAGTCATTTTTTGAATTAAGTTGACCAGAAAGATTCATAAGAGCAATTACTCTTTCAAAAGACAAGTATTCCATGAAACTGGACTTCTTAACAAGATTTTGAAACATGCTACAGGCTATCCCACATAACCTAGACCTTACTAACACAAAGCATTCTCTTCACAGCACCTACTTTTATCACTCATTTATGAGTTGTGTTTAACTTGTAGCCTGAAAATACTTTAAGAAAAAACTTGATACTAAAGATTATTAGAATCAGAGGTACATGCAGATTTTCCAAACATTCAACTAAGATTACTTTTTTCCTTAAAAACCTGGACAAGTTAGGGCATTACAATGACACAAAAACGTCCATTATGTACTTTGCCTGCTCCATTTGTTAAAGCTGCAACAGAGGATAAAATACAGTCATTTGTAGTTATGAGTTTCTGTGTGGCAGTTGGAACATCTTGTTCTAAAGTAGCTTTCTGACTGTAGTGCTTCGAAATATCTGGAAAAGGAAAAAAAAACCACACATGTCAAGTTATGATTTTGGTTTATTTCAGCAACCATTTTCCAATTCAGCTTTTGATCTCAAGCTTCAAATGCTTCTCCCCTCTAAGCTACACAAAAGCTTAGCCTTGAAACTCTTAGTTCTTCAATACAGACAACTGTCTGTGATCATAAGGAACAGACATTATGGCTGTTACACAAGGCAGAAGAAATGTGAATCTTTAAATGTACTCTGTGTTCCAGAACTCAAGAGCTGTACAGGGGATCCAAGCTCCCACTGAACTGGTGTTTCATCTCAAGTATACTTTTCATTTCCATGTGTTTACATCAGGACACTCAAAAGTAGAATTTTCTGCCATATTTAATATCCAAGTGTTAAGGTCACATGACTTCTAAGAGAATTTTAATTCTGTCAGAGCAAATCCAAAAACTACTACAAGTTTAGAATGTTACTTTCAAAATTCTAAAATTCTTTCAGATAAAATTAACAGACCAGTCTTCAAGGGGTAGTCAGACTACTGAATGGAGAAGCCCCAGCTCATCACCACCACAAGCTACAATCTGAGGCAAGCTTAAGCGGTTGGAAATAAGTTTGGACTGAGAGAGAAGTGACAAATCAAGCATCCTGGAGTATGGGAGCGTGAGTTAAGCTAATTTCTTTTGATAGCTAATGAATTCTAGTGACAATTATCTTCAGTACTTGTCTTTATTTCCTTTAAAGTGTAAGTTGGGTTGATTTTACATTACAGTAACCATACCAAGAAGTAGAAAGTATTTATCAATAAACTTATCTATGCTACAAAACTCTTGGTTTAAAGTCTCATTTTGCCTGAGATACAATCTTTAGTATTTTTTTAAACAATGACTCTGCAGAATGGAGCCATGCTATTGATGTTATTAGAAAAAAAACCAAGTTTGCTTAAAATGATAAAAGTTTAATGTTTAAATAGCTCACTAGCAATAAAAAATTTATCTATATGGATTATTTTCTCCCTGGAAACAGCTGCATGGCACAGAAATTCTAGGACATACAATTTTTTAAAACTCTGAGTTTCAACCAAACATTACTTCACTGAAAATATAACATATCCATGTTCTTCTGATAAAAGCCATTTTCTGGGAGGAAGTTAAATTTTAAAAAGAACTCAAACTTACTTGTAAGCTTTTGTAATATATTCATGTTAAAAATACTAACCAATCTAAAAATAGTAAGGAAAAATTCCTGAAGTACTGAAGGCAGGTACTTGGTCAATGGTATTATATGCAGGGGAAAATAAATTTATTAGCATTTCAATCTGTATGCTAGTTTCAACAAAGCAATGAAGTTCAGAAAGTGAAGTAATACTGCTCAGGAAAACCTGGTGAGCCACAAACAAATAATCCAGTAACTTCCAAGAACAACGCTAACAGAATGGAGGAATAAAAACCATGCACAAATGTCTGGAATAAGTGATTAGTAGGTTTAGCTTCTTATCTTTGCCTGTAAAGGGAAAACAAACCAGATTTATCATGTGCTATACAAATTCATTATTGTTACAGAGAGAATACATATGTGCTATGTTAAACAGAAAAAAGCAGAGCCAAAACATAACACTCCTGTACTCTCACCTTTTAATACATCATAGAATCCATGAAGACTTGCAGCAATGTTTGTAAACACAAAGTTGTAATTTGTACGGAGTATTCCTTCAGGATTTGTACCTAGGAGTACCATGTAAAAAGGGAAAGAAAACCACAACACTAAGATTTGACCATGAATGAAAAGAGCCATCTTTGAAAATAATTCAATTTCCACCCACTAGAACCATTTGCATGGAGCGTGAGTCATAACGGATTA
This sequence comes from Pitta sordida, assembly GCA_013390025.1. NCBI lineage: Eukaryota > Metazoa > Chordata > Aves > Passeriformes > Pittidae > Pitta > Pitta sordida. The sequence continues at coordinate 124,872 of WEKX01000529.1, forward strand.
ATTTACTTAATTTACCCTCTGGTATCGAATACATCTATATCAAATTTTGCCAGAGAAGGCAGATAAAAGACTTTCAAGTTCCTTAAATTCTATGTAGATGTTACAAATATCAGCTGGTTTGGTCTCAAAAACCACTTAACATGTGTAGAAATACTTCCATGTTTGCTGCTGCAGGAAGGACCATCTGGGCCCTTCCAAAGATTCAAGAGTGAGATAACCTGAAACTATACAATAACCATTTCCTCCTGTTACTTACAAGATGCATTTAGAGATAATTTCCCCACAGACATGCACAAGGGTTTTACCTCATTTTATTTAGTCATTACTACGACAGTTGGAATAATCCTTTGAACAGGAAGGGTCAGAAGTGATGATTAGCAATAAAATGTAGTTTATTAACAATTTCATAGTTAGAGGATGACAGAAGACACACTGTTAATCATACTATAAAAACTCAGTAATTTCTTCTCCTCTAAAGTTTACTATGATTATCTAAAACATGTGACTGCTCAGTAATTTCCAGGCCCACACCATGCCCATGTCTATCCAGAAGGAAGAGTGTAGAGCATTAAACACCCTACAGAAAAATCAGTTTCCCAGTCTACATAAAAGAGGGTCCAGTATGAGAGCACACTGCAGAACTCACTACCCCAGAGTTTAGGCTGTACCTAAACAGCAGCATGAACCTTGTTTTCTTCTATCATAGAAGTGTCATTTGGTGTGTGTGTATGGCTTTAAAAAACCCAAGCCAAGCAAAAACAAAACCAAAAAACCCCGACCCAACACTGATCCAAGAAGAAAATCTGCACCTTCCAATCAGTGTAACCAACCAAGCCAAAGCTGACACTTACTTGGTAAGGCCAGAAGACTGATATATGTATGTAGCTTCTCAAAGACTGCAGTCAACCTTTTCATGTCTCTGTGTAGCTCCATATTTCTAGCTCTTAAAGCAGCTGTGCAAAGAGAAGACTCACACTCTTCTTCCAAACTAGGAATACATGAATTATTTTCTTTTAAAAATGAGCAATTATCTTAAAAAACAAGTTCACGAGTTTTGGAGTAGGTAAGTGTTCTCTACATCCCCAGTCCAAGGCAACAAGAGACCAGGAATTTAGTTTAGAAAGGTTAACATACCAGATGGAAGGAGCAATACAGGAAAATTACTGTGTGCATCCCCACTCTTAGGAATTTTGGTCACAAGCCAGGAACGGTTTACGTTCACGGCAAAGAAGTGATTGCATCAGTGTAAAGACTTTTTCCTCCACTACATAAATTATTTTATCTTTTGCTTGCTAAAGAGCATGAGAACAGGTGTAAAGGAGGTACATATCAAGCTTTTTCTTCTTCCTTGGTCCAAACCCTCTTTTTAAGCAGTTCTTTATACCTATAATTCACCTTCATTCAACCAAGTCAGGAACAAATAATTTCACAGCAGAAGGGATGTACACCTGGCCAAGTTTTACTACATTTACTGAATGACAAATAACCCTCCAACAGGCTCAAGGCATTAACAGTTTCAGTGTATCATATCTGAATAGTATCAATTCTATTGAACAACATTAAGACACGCTAATAAAAGCTGCACAGATTTTTTTTAAAGTCTCATCTGTGAGGGGGAGAAAAAGAGCTTTGAATTACATGGGTTTAGCATTAATGCCCTAGAAGAAACGTCACTAACCGCAAGGCCCAGAAACCAGCACGCAAAAGGAAAAAAAAAAGTTCTGGCTTTGAAGCCAGAGTGTGTTTTAAGGGTTGCTCTAATATTTGAGTTGTTGACAATGATGCATGCCTGACACTGCACCTTTAAACTTCATCTATCAAACCAAAAGTACCTTTTTAACTGGTAAGGAAGAATCTTTCTTAAAAAGCATAAGTAGGAAGCTAAATGTTCTGAGAAGGCCTTCAATTTCACTGTTGTTTCCTGAAAGGAAAAACAACACTTAAGTGGTCTTGCTCTGTAAACATCTTTTTCAATACTAAAGTAAGAAATCTTACCAGGACTGTCACAGTATCCTCCGTGATGCTCTCGAACAAGTGCAGCATTCCTTCCTCCAGAGGGCGAACGTACGAAGCGTTTTCATGGAGATACTGAGAGAACTGAGCACAGAGAGATTGTAAAATGGTGCTTGCTGAAGGCTCTTGGAAAATCTTTCAAGTTAACAACTGAATGATTCATTTTAGCAAAGCACCTGTCATCTTAAACGATGCTCAAGATGTCATTAATATGATATTAAAGTCGAGTGATGAACAGCAACCTCCTCTACAGAATACACAAGCACACCTTGAGGGAAAGTGAGTAGTGGAAGTGCAGGCAAAACCACACCTAGAGCTTTAACACAGAATATTCTGAGTTGGAAGGGACCCACAAGGATCATCGAGTCCAACACCTAGCTGAATGCCCACACAGGGATTGAACCCATAACCTTGGTGTTACAAGCACCATGTTTTAATCATCTGAGCTAATCTGGGGTCATTTTTTTTTTAATAACCAACTCCCCATCCCATCATCCCATTATCTAGACCATGTCACTGATTTCCTCATCCGGTCTTTTCTTAAACACCTCCAGGGATGGCGATTCCACCACCATTCTACTGAGGAAAAAGCACTTCCTAATGTACTAGCAAAGCACTGTTAAATAGCCCTTCCTAACATCCAGCCTAAACCTGCCCTGGCATAGCTTGAGTCCATGTCCTCTTGTTCTAGTGTCGTCAGCCTGAGAGAAGAGATTTGCACCCACTTGACTACAACCTCCCCGCAGGTAGTTGTAAACAGCAATCAGGTCACCTCTGAGCCTCCTCTTCTCCAGGCTGAACAACCCCAGATTCCGCAGTCACTCCCCATAGGGCTTGTTCTCCAGTCCCTTCACCATCCTTGTCGCCCTTCTCTGGACCCTCTCAAGCAGCTCAACATCCTTCTTGAACTGGGGAGCCCAGAACTGGACACAGTACTCAAGATGTGGTCTGACCACATAGCACCCTATCCCATTTTAACTGCCATGCACAGGACATCAAGCCCCTGCTTTTACGTTTGAACATTCTTGCATTCCTTTCTCAAGTCCATCAAATTAGAGCTAGATCCATACACCATTAAGCCCCCGAAAAAAACCATCTCACCTTCCTCCCAGCTGCTGTTTGCCTCTCAGCCCTGTGCAAAGCACTCAAGATCTAAACTGAGTTAAAATTGAGAGCAAAGAGACGTGGTTTTATCCTTATCTGTGTCCAGTCCAGTTTTCAACATGACTCAAAGCATGCTTATGCCAATCCAAAGGGTAGAGCACTAACTAATCAAAGGAGAATTTTTACTTCCAAAAACTATGACAGGTCTGGGCAATAATGAAACTTGAGCCTCATGGAACTGCCTGACTTGGCTGAAAATTGCTTAGCTAAGTTCTACAGCTAATGTTTTCTTCAAAAAAGCATATCTGAGAATGAAGGTGTGCACTCTTATACACAATCAAAACATAACAGCACCATCAGCTTTCCATTCTGATACCACAGTATCTCAAAAAGCTTCTTCCACAGATTGATATAGGTAGTGAAAAGTGATCTTGGTTTTTATTTCACCCCACAGAAAGAGACCTTCACCTTTGATTATTTAAACCACAACAGCAGCTAAAGATCCCAGGCAAATAGGGCACAAGAGATTCTAATTATTTCTTGTATTACTACAGTGCTGGTAACACAGTGTTAACAAGAAGAGTGAGATGCCAAGCTCTCATTCATGCATGCACAAATCTGGATGGAATTAGGGAAAATTCCTAAATCTAAGGAGGAAGAAGTAATACATGCAGAATGCTCCTGGCCTTGTGTTGCAAGAGAAAGGACTTAAGTTATCTGGCACGATGCTGAAGACCCAGCAGAACCCAGCAATCCAATAATTAAAGAGAAAAGGAATACTTGAACCTGGAAGAGAATTGTCCACATCTATTCTGAGTGTTTGGTGGGGAAAATAGCTCGAAAGCACCAGACAAGACCTGGAGTTGGGGAAAAATAAATCAGTGCAAATCTGCTAAGCCACTACCTGACACTTGTCTCATTTTCTCTACCATATTAAGGAGAAGTTTTGACCCACTCAGTGGAGTAGCTAAAAACCGCACTGAGAACACTTGCCAAGCAAATAGGTAAATTAATCAAAAATATAAGAGCAACTACAGCTTCAGTGAGTGCTAAAAGATGCTTCACTGCTGGAAAGTCACAGCAAAAGCCCTGCACTGAGGGAATTAGGTCATGAATACACAATGAGGCGGACTACAAGAGACACAATTACGAAAACAAAGCCTGAACTACTGAATCAGAGTCAATTATCAGAAAAGGAGAATCAAATTACAGCTCTGATTAAGTTGTATGTTTCAGTTGTGCTCAAAAGCAACAAAGAAACCTTAACCAGGATGTTAGAGGGGAAAATCCATGAGAAGTGGTATCTAAGAAACCTGATTTTATTCCTGTAAACTGCAGTACTGTCTGTAGAACCCAGTCACCACACTGGGCCACATAAACAAGGAGACACAGTACCTGCCCCAAAGAATTTGGAAGATGACGAAGTTGCGCAGTTTTCCCAGGAAAGACATGCCATTCTGAGAGCATTTGGTGGCAGGAGCAAGAAAATGTTCTCAAACTAGTACCTGCGCTGAATCTCTGTAAAAAGTGTATTCTTTGACTGACATATGTGAAACTACTGAGAAGGCAAATAGAATGGGGATTCTCTAGTTGATATACACCTTCACAAGCGTATCTGTTACCTGCAGAGAGATTAAGAGGTTTTCCAAAGACCAAGAAAGTTTTGTGAGAGTTAACATTGACACTACAGGCACTGCAGCCATTTGATCAATGCAAACTACAACCAGGTCTCAGCCCAACCAACTACTAAATTGAAATTAGTCTGAATCACAAAATACTGTCATCCAGCAACTTAAATGCACAGAGGTCCACTTACACTATGAAGTCAACTCTGATGTTAATGCAATTTTATTTCAAAGCATATATATATATATGCATTCCCACACAAGTCCTTGTGGACAAAGTTCTTTTGCATGCTTCACTGCATAAAGCCAAAATATGCAGCTTAACAGCTCTGAATGACTCTCAGAAAACCCTCACATGGACTTGTGCCAAAAGAGATGGTCACATTTCTCCTACTAATTTCAACATGCTTTACAGACTTGAAGCTTCAGAACACTTACAGGAAATGACTTTACACAAATAACCCAAAATCGGACTCTAAAGTTGTTTTTTTGATAAGGGAACAGAGCGCAGGTTCTCTCCCTCCTAAGCCTACCATCCAGTTTATTTAGCGCTACAGTTAAACACTTGTAAGTACAAGACCAGATTGTCTCAACATCTCCCATGTCCCAGTGCATTAACTAAAATAAGCTCTATTTAGCAATGCAATATTTGTGTATTATTATTTCAAAACAAGTCAGCTGAACTTTCAAAAAATGCACTTCAATTTCGCAATTAAAAAAGCGAAGCTTTGATTTATCATATTGCTCTTGTAGCAGAGGCACAGGGGAAAAGGATTCTTTGCAGCCACACCTTCACCCACATTCAGAGAATTCACTCAACAGAAAAGACTTCTCATGCAGGAAGGGGCTGGATCTCAGGGACACACTCACAGCATTCCAGTAGAGCTTGTAAACATTTGCACAACTAAGATTAATCACTCATGAAAGTCTACACAACTGAATATACTTGTAGCTAAAATCTGTAAGCTTTACCTTCTGATTTAATGGTGATATAGTGTCTGTTGCAGAATCAATGGGAAAGATCTGTACCTTCTGCTCAGTGTATGTGTGGAAGTTCAAGAGAGCTGTTACAAGTTCTTGAACAAAAGCCAGTGCCTGGCCAGCAAGGTCTCGTAACTTCAGCTGTAAAGGCAGTTACAAAATTACTGGTTTTGACATGCATCTATTTAAATGTGAAAAAAAAAATACATTTGTATACAAAAAATTAGCAGTGATTTCTTTCTTAATACTATTTCAGCCTAAAATGCACAGCAACAATTATGTTAATAAATTACTGGTATTTTAAATAAATAAAAATTACTGGTAATTTAATTTTTTTTAATTCATCAACTACAATGCCAGACAGAAGGGTACATTGTTCTATGACAACAAAGTGTGTTTTAATTCCACACAACAGGTGATGCTTTGTCTCTGCCGCATTTTTCAAACTACAAGCCACAAGAACACTCAGAAGTCAGTACAATTACTGAAACCAGCTCTGAAATTTCCAAAGACCAGATGACTAATTGCTGACAACAGCTCAACACCTGGTTGCAAGGAAACCTAAATTTGATTAGTAAACACCAACGAGGTTTTCTCCCAGAATTAAAGGTGTCTGCTTCTCTCACCAGTAACACTCAATTCCTATTCTCCCACCTGGACAGAACTGAGCTGCTGCTCATGAACAATGTTGTTCTGTGGCTTTAGTACGGTAGGAAGGTATCCCAGAAATTAGTCCAAAATGGAAGACAAAGTCAAGAGAAAAAAATCCACACTCTGTTGTGACTTACAGAAGAGATAATAAGATTAGAGTGACATTTCAGCCAAGAATGACTTATCCTTCAGAGATGTATTCCTAATGCTTCGATGAACTGTTAAATCAAGTCAGTCTTGATTATGGCTCTGGGATGGCAGCGAGTAATTAATGTAGTCATTATACTCAGTTTGCGTATGTTAATTAGCTATGCTAGGAAGGAAAACAGACGCTATTACTGGTTTGCTGTCCTTTACACTGCAGCCTGTGCTAATACACCAGCATTTTGCCTCCACTGGCAAAGCCAGCCATAAAAATCTGTCCTGGAACATTTTCAAGACTACAGATCTTGAAGCATGAGGCAGCCTGACTTAGTGCGAGCAGAAAATGCAGTTATTCAGATTTTTCTTGCAACTCCACAGCAGTAACCTGAAGTTTAAGGCTACTTTCCTCACAAAATTGAACAGCAGGACACCCGTTCTCACAGCAGATGTATTAGGAACAAGGTCTCTTTATAGGCACTTCTGAAGAATGGAGAAAGCAACTGTTTGAAATCCTTCTGCAGAGGCATCTGAATGCACTAACTTGAAGGTTTGAGACATCTCATACAAGTCAAGAGAAAAACTATAGTTCTGTGGATGGTGTGGAGCCCATCCTCAGTGACAGCAACACAGGAAAATTTTGACAGCACGCAGGTATCTGACTTACTGCTATAAAAACCCTTAATGCATATATTTAGATATTCACAGAAAACTAACACTCATTTTGGAATATTGAGTAAATAACATTTGCAAGGAAACTGATGAAAATTACAATAGTGAACAGGAACTATTTAAATTTGTAAGGGTTCTTTTGCTGCAAGTAAGAGGTGTTTTGGCAAGAAGTATCCCATAAAATGTAAACGAATTATGCAGAGATCTCAAAGAGATATGATTTATTGCTCAGAAGGACTACAACCAGTAACAAGTAATGTTAACTAATATGGTATTCTAGTGTGCACACCAATGTGCAGCTTACAAATACAAACATTCTTTGGAGCTCAAGTGATGTGATTGAAGCAGCTCAGTTTGAGAGAAAAGGAATTTAAGATACCAAACTCAACTTTTTATCAATGAAAGGCCTCTAAACTAAAACAGTTCTCATCAACTTCAAAAACTAAGCATTCAAGTTCAAGCTTTCTGCAGGCTGACACAACAAAAGAGTATTTCATATAAGTCAAGTATTAAACCTTTTTGCCATTCTTTTTGGAAAGGGATATCTGAATTAATACCTGCAGTGACCATCAACCAGAAGTCTCTGGATCAGCTCTAGTGCGGTGAGCACACAACTTCAGTCCTGGACATAACAACAATATAAACCACCTCTGGGAAAGTGCAGAGGCTCTGAGGACAGACACGCCCTTACAATATCACTGCAGCAGTAAGGTAGGCTCTCTTCTCCTGTTCCAGGTGACTAAAATGACTGGGGTTTATTTCAGTATCCATCTAGAAAGGTGTATGAAAACACAAGAAGTGCTTACCTGGTGTCTTCTGTTGTGTAAGGGTACGTTCAGAGCATTGTATCGACTAGATCCTACAGGACAAAAAATGAGTTATATGTAGTTATGAAATTGTGGAGTTGTTAAGAGACACTTACTGGTAAATAGTGATTTTTTTTTTTAAATAAAATTTCATTGCAGTAATATTACAATTCCTGTAAACAGCATTAACTAAAGAGATACAAATTATTGACTTCAATAAGGTAGGCCTAAATAACCTCACTTAAGAAGGCTAAGTGGAGAGAAAGCAGTTCCATACTTGCCTCAGATTGTAAGTCAGATTTAATCATCTGAAGACCCTGAATTTGATAGCTAAGAGCAGAATCCTCTTGCCCAAAGAACAGTAGTCATCACAAACAGGAGCAAAAAAAAAATCTTAATTTTAAAAGAAATCACACTTAAAGATTTCAATATTATCTTCACATTTCTACTACATTCCAGGGACTGCAAAGTAACACTAATCTATGGTTTTCATGGTTTGATCACATTTTTAAAAAAAAATCCTGTATATACTTGCTATGATGATAATTTAGACAAAGATGTACTCTTCCTGTATTTCAGCATTCTACTCCAGTCATGAAGTAACTAGAATGATTATTCAACTACAGGTAGACACAATTTTCAGAGAGGCAGAGGGATACTTGTAACTAGAGGAAAGCTTACAGTCTTAAAAAGGGATCACATGCATCCAATTGAACTGAACAACCACTTCAGTTTACAGCTTTTTTGTTCTTTTTGTGTCACTCACATTTGGCTATTAACACATGGCAAGAGTTGGATGTATTCAGAGGGAAAAAAAACTCAGTCCAAAATTACCAAATCTTTCTACTCTGCAGATCATGCTTAGCACTCAAGGTGTCATTTGATACTAGTCAGCTGCTAGGTACACTGCCAACTCCAGAGCCTATAGGAAGGCAGCTGGAACCCACAGCAAACAAACATCTCCTGACTTCCTCTCACTCTTCTGTCATTAGAGATCTGTCCACTATTTGCAGTGTTTTCTACACAAGCAACAACATTATGCAATGGCAGCTTAGTGAGCAGGTAAATTATTTGTACCAAAGTTATGTATTTGCTAAAATGAAAACCAACTATTAAGGAAAAAGAAAGAGCTAAAGTAGTCAGAAGTAGAAATAGTCAGTAGGTGCATGGGAAACTGATTTTTGTGAGAGGAAAGAGGAGAAAAAGATATCAATTCAAGGCAGCAACATCTAAGCATGACGCGCTGTATAGGAGTCAAAACTTCCTAGAGAGGATGATCCCAAGCCAAGCCTGAATGGATTGCCAACCAGTAGAGAATTTGGAAAGTTTGTCCCTGCAGCACCTGCCAGATCAGCTTTTAGAGAACCTAAGACTCTAAAACATTGTCATCATGTTTTAAAATGAATGAAAAATGCAAAAGCTGCCAACAACCGGAAATTAAAAAACCTGTTTTCATTTCTCTGCTCTTTCTTCACTACTTTCAGTTTTCTCACTATTCCAGGTCCTCCTGGTCTTGCTGCCAGAAAAGTGTAGGCAGTGCCTGCACAGCTATTTAGGAAAGCACACAGGCACTGATCTGGCACATACTAACCCATCCTTGTACCAAAACAATGCAAAAGCTGAGCACTCCTAAATTCATGGTATCCTAGTATGGTTTTCTGGTAGCAAGTGGAAAGGAAGCAGAAAAAAACCACCACTGTTTCAGGTGTAAATCCCCAAATTCAAATGGCTTTTTCCCCTGAAAAGACAAAAAAGATGAGACAAACTACAGATAAGAATAGTCTGGGTGTTCTCTGACCAGACATGAGACTCACTGACAAACTTCCCACCAGTCCTAAGTACAGACCATTACTGATGCAACACATCCAAATCAACATCGCTGCAGTTACCAGTTTATCCTCACCTTAACTTCCTGCAACTTTTAAATATACCCTGCCAAATATAATACTCTTCAAGATGAGTAATTTTTATGGACAAACCCTTAAATCGAGAGTGTTCCTTTATCTTTTAAAATACTCTGTCAAGACTAAGCAAGACAAGTGGCAAATTACTCAAAAGCCTTCAAAAGTTTTAATTTTCATTATATACATAAAAACATAGTATTTTAGGATTACTAGGCAAGACCATGAGAAGTATTTTGAATACTTACTACAGTTACCTCCAAGTGTTTGCTCAGATGTCCAATATTTCTTACAGCTAATACATTATATTTCACAGGGTGCACTTCCTCCAGACGGATACCCAAAATCAAATAAAAACCCAGGACAAGGCAATACGTACTTGTATCATTAAAAGGTACTTTTTCATTAATTATGCATAGAGATTCTTCCAGTCTACTGCCCAAAGCTGCTTGAAGATTCTTTAGCTGTTGCTGGCTAAATAACAAAGAGACAAACGAAAAACCACATACACACACACATTGTAAACCTTTAAAATTTAATCTCTTAATCAGCACCATCTCTCACCATAAGCATCCCTTGTTGGAAGTATCTGTCTCCTTCTAGAAGTTAGACAGAAATAATACAGTAGGAATCATTTGTCCTCCTTTATGTCATATTTAATGTATGACATAGTATTATCCTAATCCCTAACAAATGCAGCGAAAGGAGCAATAAATTTGCAAATCAAAAGTTTCATTCTTGAGAAGTTCAACTTACTTCAGAGTTAAGTTTTACCTTGTTTTCCCATTCTGCAATTATTATATAAGCTATATGAAAGCGTTCTTTTCTACTAGAATTTGAAAGGGAATGTAAAAGGGACCTCAAATTAGTTCCTAGGTATCTGATGTGGTATCCAATGTGCAGGTAATGAGCTATCAATAATTCAAGGATCTATGTCAAATCACTATTTGAAACACCTCACAAGCTCTTTAAAACTCTGTATTTAAACACTGTTGTAATACAGCTCGTTCTGACAAGACCTGGCAATTATATTTCTGATGCATTCTAAAGCGACTTTTCTCTAGATCTGCTTCACTTGCCATTGATTTGGTATATTTACATGAACCTAAGTAATTAAGATTACTAAAGTAATTAGAATAGATTTCTGAGATGAACAGTAACACATTCCAGCATTATATGCACATGTCAACAAAAATCATTGCATATTAATTCAGGCCAAATTCCACACCTTACCCAACTTAGGCCCCCAAATTCTTCACTGCTTTACTTTCCATTTGACATCTAGAACTCCTGCACATATAGTGGAGGGTAGGGGGGCAGGTGTCAGTGGCATTTTTTTTTTCTTTTTTGCAACATTTGATACATGGAAACTTATCAGGACTAACAAGGAAATACAATCCAAAATAGACAAGCAAGATATGAAAAAACTGGCCAATAGTAGCTCATGCACATTAATAAACACTCTTCTTGGAAAGCAGCTCCAAAATTTCATAGATACAGTGCAGCATGTACTGTAGTAGCATTGGGCATGAGAAAAAATAAAGACAAACTGCAAATGTACACGTTTCCTTTTTGTACTATAAAGGAATGATAAACAAATAGTTTGATACGTTTTAGTTTACATTCTACCCTTAAATTTTCAAGGCATGCAGGCTGTCAAATCTCATATCCCGTGGCTTTCCTGAACAAAGCATGTGTGTCAGAGGCAAATGGATCCCTCCCCCTGAAAAAGTGGGGAAAACAGAAGAGCAGTATTCTCAGAGACACTCTGTCATGTGCTCAATAGATACTGATTTCAGTGTTTAAAATAAAGTGTCAGGTTTTATTATTTCCAAAAGCCTCTCTTCTTAAATAGTAGCAACAATTTCTTACAATGACAATTATCCAACCATCATAGAACGTGATAGACAAAGTCTGAACTGAATAGTAGCAGATTAAGACTACAGTTTTCCAAACACCACAAAAAAAAGCAAACAGCAGCAAAATACAACTTTCATCCTCTTTCACAAGTAATTTTTAGTGAAACCCTGACCTGCATTAGAGGAGAGTTACTGGGATTCAAGTATCTTCACATCTATCAAAATAATTAAAATACATACTTCAAGGTTACCAGGTGGAAAAAACCCCTCTGCATCTGCAAATTGAATATGCATCCTATTCATTAAAGAACTATACTACATATATGAAATGCACCTTAATAATGAACCTGTGAGAAATGCACCCTAATTTGATGTGGCCCACAGTCCTAAACTTCCCATTTTCTACAACCTGTCTAAGATAACAGAGGTATTACAAACATAACAATGTAACTCTTCAACAAAAACTTTAAAATATGCTAGTTGAGCATGTTATACCCAGAGTCAAAACAATTGCTCCGGAAGCTTTCGCAGTGGAGGGGGATTTTTGAAACCCTTGTTTTACAAACTCACTTATCTTTGTTTCATGGAAGTTTTCTACTTCCTATAGCTTTCCATTACAAACAATTTCTTCAAGCTTTCCATCAACATCACTGCTACTCAAAAAAGCTTGGAGACAAAACTGCCATTACTGAAAGAGGATTTTGTGGAATTGTCTAGTTCCATGCCCAGCAAAAGGGGTTTGACCTGCAAAGGCCACATTTGCCTTCACGGTACTGCAATTTGAGTTCTATCAATATCTTTTTCTCTCCCCCTTTTTTTTTAAGGTACGTATTATTCTTGAAGAATAATCCAGTTAATGTTTTACAGCAGTTATTTCATTCAATCAAATTTTCATTATATTAAATAAAAGCACTTACCATTCTTCAGTTCGAAGCCTACAGTCCTTAGCTTCTCTTTCTAGTGTCTGAGACTTGATCTTTATGGCAAGAAGATAATCTCACAATGTAAGTACTGACACAGCAAGACAGTGCATTTCAAAACATTTCAAACTTGCAAGTAAGAGGAAAAACTCCTTACTTCTAATTTGGCTTTATCATTCTGCAGCTTTTCTATGGTATCTGTATATTTCTTCGTTAAACTGTCCACCACAGATTGGTGCTGGGCAGCATCAGTTTCCAAAACCTCAAGTCTAGTTCTCAGCTCTGCTTCCAAACGTTTGTGCTGCTCATCTGCTTCAAAGAACTAAAAGAAGAAATGCAAAGCTCTTAAGAAAGCATCATTTTACTAATGAATCCAGTTCCTATTAGCCAGTTCAGGTTAACATGAACTGATACTTCTCAGACAGATAGAAGTTTTATTTTATTTATAGATAAAAGGTTCAGGAACAAAGTACTTTAATAAAAACCTCAATAAAAACAATGTCTTGTAGTAGTACCAAGTATTCCTTAAATATATTGCTGACTGACACCTGAAAAACTGAACTTGAGCCTTAAGCTTTTTCACAAGTTTTCTAAACTGAAGTGAAACACATTCCATTCTGGTAAAGTAATTCCTGATGGCAACTTGCAGAAAATATTTTAAGCTTTAAAGCGATTCTGAAACAGTTAGTGAATTAAAAAGAAATTTCCACCCAGTACCAGGCTATTTTCAGCACAGTAGCTGTCACCAAAAGTTAAAACCCTAAGTGAGAAAACACACATTATGTGAGTGATTCCACATACTGTCTTAAAGTATTTTGACTTCAGATTCTTATTTGTCCAGTGAACATCTTTATAAACAAGCTATATGATCTAATTTACTGTTCTGCATACAACTAACCTTCTAAACCCACTAGTTTTCAGACAGCATTTTATTTTCCCTGTCTTTCTTTGTGTGGCCAGTTTTCTGAGCCAAAAATAAAGGCTAAACAAAAGTTTCACTCACAAGTATATGTAGTCGCTCATTCTCTTCTATTTTCTTCTGAAGATCTTCATTGAAGACACTTTTCTGTTCTTGACTCAGCTGAGATGAGGATTCTGTACTTTTCTAGAAGAAAGAAAACACACTCACTATCTTCAGGTCTCTGGTGGTACCCAAAAGCCCAGCCCCAGGTACGTGAGAACACTTCCCATTGCTAAATTCCCAACGGGCACATGAGCATATATCCTGCTTACACTGACTAACAAATCAAAAGGCAGGCGCCCTGGACACAGCCCGAGCCCAAAAGCAGCACTCTTCCCTTCACATCCTTGTTCCTGTACAGTGCTGGAACACTGACTGCTGAAAGCCACTACTCAGATGTCACGTTCTCACGGCGAAATCACTTCTGTGGGCAGCTGCCCATCTGAATTCATTTAAATCCTGCACAATTCCATGTAGACAGTAATACAAAACCCCAGGCACACAGGCTCATTTGGTCTGGCAGCCCTGTGTAAGGCACATTTGCCCCAGCAAGTGTCCACGTGGGGGCCAGGCTGGTCTCAGCACGCTACAGCACAAGGTGGCTCTGGAAAGCACAGGGTGTCCTCTGCCCATCAACTACCCTGAGAAAATCTCTCTGCCACCTGTTTTCTCATTTTTCACCCATCTTATCCAAAAGACTTGGAGACCACCAGTGAATCCCATACTGGTGCTCTGCTCTACCACATTGATGAAGAAAGGTGGTACCATCACAAAAAAAATGGGAGGCTCTTTGCACTTAAACTTAACACCAAACTTCCAGAGCTTGGGACAGACAGGGCAGCTAAGCCACTCCTGCATTTGATGCCAGCCTGGGAACTACACCCAAGATCTGGACACATGTTCTCCTTCCACAAGCAGTGCACTCCAACACAGATCATCTATCTGATTCTGACAGTTGAACAGGAAAGAAACTCAGTAGCAATGGCTTGCAAAGCCACTCAAGACAGGCTGATGTCCTTCAAAATTTGGAAACACATCTAGTGAAACAATAATTTACACAGTAATGAAATAAAACAACCAAAGGTCAAATTGCATTTTGAAGAACAATCTACTATGGTGCACAAACGATGCAGTCAGAAGCACTACATCTGTCAAGGAATTGAAGAGTAGAAAAATTGACAAGAGTTTAGGGAAACAGTAAGGAAGATGACTGTACTACTAATCAGTGGAATGGTTTCTATAATGTCGGGCTCCATAGCTACAGCACATTGAAAGCTTACCAAAAAGACAAGATAATAGTAATTAAGAAGGGTTTCCTCATAAGAGATCCTTGAGAATTAGTTAAGTCCAAACACACCCACTGCTGGACTTGGGATGTTACCTACAGAAGGCACATCTGGTCTTTACCTGGCATTACCAGGTTTCATCAGGAAGAGCAAGACCACAGCACTGAAACTGTTCTGTCATTTTGAAATACAACACAAGGAATAATAGCTAAAAAATTAGATTTCAGAGCATTTGACAAGATCCACAAGCTACAATCACAGACTCAGGAGTTAACCCTCATCATCAAAATTACAAAGCAAGGAGGTGGGAATAGGAAGTGAGGAGTGATCAGCTTTCTTCATAGCAGCTGACTAATTACACAGCTCCAAGATCGTTCCCAGATGTTTGAACACTTAATAAATATCCAGAAAGAGAGACAGCAACTCAGCATCAGTCAGATGACAGACAAGAAGAATTGAAAACTACTTAGCATGTCTTATATGCATCAATACCTGTCTTATGGGTATTTTCACTGAAGGACTGATGGGTGACAAGCAGACATCTGCCAAGCAAGTTTTTTTGCCTTTTGCACATACCTTGCTCTTTTTGCCCCTAGTTTCACTTAATGCAAGTTCATCTTGGAGTAACTCCACCCGTTTGGCAAGCTGCTGATTTCTAAAGGTCAAGCTGTCCATTTCTTGTTGCAGTTTTCTTAGTGATTGATCCTTCATCTTCAGTTGCTCCTGAATGACCAAAAAATTTAATTTCAAAACTTGAACACATGCTTTTAATTAGCATCACATTAAAAAAGAGACCAAGTTAGATAATTAGGAAAAAATTAGTAATTTTAAAACAAAAAAACAGATGCCACTTCCTACGCTAAAATACACACTCAAGTAGGTACTTTATTCAATAAGCTAAACACCAAGAAACAACCTTCCACCTTTATAAAGCCAGCACTTACAGAGAACAAAGACTCTTTGCTAAACAGAAATTCTTCTGGTACGTATATCAAATTCCTTCTTTATTCTTTAAATCACAATACTTTTGAGCAAGAAGTGCTCCTGTTTACCTATTTTGTCCCAGTTTCACACACCTGACACGAGCAGTTTTTAGAGATTACCTTCAGGGAAGCAGAGTTTGCTTGCTCATCTACAACCCCTTTTTTCAGTACTTGGTTCTGAGCTCGAAGCTGAAAAATAAGAGATGCTAGTAACTATGTGAAACAGAATAAACAAAAGCCACTCATTGGAAGGTGCATAAGACACCATATTCTCTCAGGAGACGACAAGATGTGAATGCTTTTTCAAGTAGATAGTAGTGGTATCAGTTTGGAACAAGTATCCAACTCATATCCTGAATGGCAAAGAAACAAAAAGTTACTTTACAACCTGATTATTTTGGTCAAATAGAATATAATTCTTCATAAATACCTTTGAAGATTAGTTACTTAAATATAATGGAAGAACAGTGAACAAATATGGAAAAGTTGAAACTTCTTCCTTGACTAGCCAAGTTCTTGGTTATACTCAGTGCTATTCCTCTATCTCCCCTCTTCTCCCCAGAACCGTTCACAACCAGTTTGGGAACGTAAGCAGGGCTCAAAGTCAGTATCTGTATCAATTCAAGAGGAGCTTAACTATACTCTGATGCAGAAACACTTACTACCTGTCACAGCAGGTGAGCCAGAGAGAACAGCCTGACATGAAAAGGCATGGAAAGCACAGAAGGAAAAGCCCCCTAAAACTAACCTATATAGCTCACAGATCTGAGCTAAAATCACTACAGTGAAGAGTGATACTCAGGAAATCTATTTCCCAGTCACTTCACAGAGTACCTCTACCGTTCAGCAAGGAGGATACCCACAGCTCCATCTTCCCATTCCTTGATAAATGGTTGAATCTTGGTTTGTTCAATGGTAGTTTGTATTTGACATGTCCGAGTCCAGCTGTTGCAGATATAAATCAAAAGGCTTTGCTTGGTGTTGGGGAGTAGCTCTGGCAGATGCATAACAGATGAGATTCAATGGAAGTCAGAAGTCATTTGCCATGGCCAAGCACAGGCCTTTCCCCTGCACTATCCCCACTGTGCTGCTCAGGCATCACCAAGGCAAGAGAAGAAACTTCCAAGAGCACCGGAGAAAGACTTCAGAGCAGAGGGCTTCCCTAGTAAAAAAAACCAAAGCACGGCAGTAGTTTTTGCCACACTTGTTTTTCTGCCACAGCTCTTAACACAGGCTCAGTGACTGAAGCAGCTCAGAGCACCCAAGCTCAAGTGTGACCCACCACAGCCATCAGCTGAAAGAGCCATTTCACTGCTCCTCCATGGGAGAGCCAGAAGCTGCAACTTGTGTGTTTTCAGAGTCTCTTCTTCCCCTCATCCTTCTTCTGGACTGCTCTGGGAACTAGAGAGAAAGCAATCCTTTGGCAGGTACTTCCCCTGGCACTGCTGGAGTCTACAACTCTTGTCCACCTCCCTTCTTGGCTTTCACAACCCCACTAAGTGAACAGGCAGAGAGCTTCCCAGGGCTACTCTCCAATTCTAGCTGCACACAACAAGCAGCCAACTGAACAACTGACCAAAGGTGAGAGGTATCTGCAGAGAGGAGTCCCAACCTGTGTTGCACGAGAAGCAGGATGAGAGGGAAAAAAAAAAATAGTTCCCACAAAGAACGAGTGAAACCTCCCAGGCTGAGAAGTGCATGATGAAGTTCAAAGAAAGCTTTAGGACACCACGACACTAAAAGAAAGAGGATCCAGCAGCTGGAACTTTTATATAGCCAGAAGTCCACATTTCAAAGTTTCGTTCAGGAATCAGGCAGCAAAATCTCCCAAGTATTTTATCCTGAGGATATCAGTCTTCAAGGTATAGCAGAGTCAATGTACAAAGCAACAGGAAATACGAACTCTGTGACCTCAACAGCCAGTGAATTCAGCTTTCTTAGGATGATTTTGTGGAACCGTTAGGAAAATAAGTATCTGTCAAGTATTTAGATTGGACACGGGATTTTTTAACAGCTTTTCCAAGAACAGTATTTCAAGACACATGGGTTTGTAAGCCAGGGAAAGGTGTCACATCCAGCAAGTGCCTACACAGTAATGCTGGCTTTCTCCCCGGGGCTGTTGAAGGACTGTGCCATTCAAGACTAACCAGCTCCTCCTTCTTTTTAGGGAAGAAGAGAGAAGAGCTCTGCATTAAGCAAGGCTCCGGTATTTTAGAAACCACCTCAGGGATCTTGGAAAGGCATTCTCTGCTGTGGGCTGCACATCTCTGCAAACACCGTGTTAAAGCAGCGCCTGAAACACGATGCGAAGCCACCCCGGGCAGAAGGACGGGAACAGACACAGTGGGGAATCCATCCCCAGCAGCACTAACACGGCTGAACTCCCTCACCCACCACAGCGAACCCGGGCGGGTCGGACACAAGAGCGAGACCTCGGCAAATGCCCACCCCGCAAAGGCAGCCAAGGCTTCCGACAGGAGGGGCGGAGAGGAAGGCACGGCACCGCCAGTTTCACTTCCCTGGCACAGCCGAACCCGCTATTTGTATTCCGGGATGTCTCGCAGACGAGGCCGCTCTGCGTTCCCCCGGCACCTGAGAGCCCGCACCCGCCCCATTCTGCCTTCGCCTCCGGGCCCCAAAAACATGACACAGAACGCGGCGCTTCAGCCTCGAGCAGCGCCAAGGGCTCCGGGCCCGGCGGGGGCGGCGCCGGCGCCTCGTACCTTGGAGTACTCCTGCGCCAGCTTCTGGTACTTCCCCTGGAGCTCCGCCGCGGCCGCCGCCATCTCCGCGCGCGGGTTGGGCTGGGCTGGGCTAGGTGGGGCTGGGTTAGGTTGGGTTAGGCTGGGTTTGGCTGGGTTAAGCTGGGTTAGGTTGGGTTGGGTTGGGTTGGGTTGGGTTGGGTTGGGTTAGGCTGAGCTGGGTTGGGCTGAGCTGGGCCGGGC